>JALGBA010003306.1:0-14870 GCA_023970755.1 Azemiops feae | reverse complement strand
CCCCAAAAAAAGCTGGTGGAATTCAACTTCGGAGCAGACAACGCCAGCCGCGTAATTTCCGTAGGCAGGATTTGAACCCGCCGTAGCTGCCCATCTACAACAGCCACAGAGCTCTTATTTCCACAGGGCGGGGACCAAGTGTTCAGGCCAATCTAAAGAGGCTGGTTTGGCTCCTTTGGCAAAAGAAACTACACCAGAAGTGGGGAAATTGATGCTTCCTGGGTTTTTTGTGGATAAATCCACCCAGAATTTCAGCCTGGGGCATTCCTGGATTGATAACCCAGGCCCTGTGGATGCTCTGGGGTCTTGCTCTACTCAGCCCTGTCAATCATTGACCATCTTGGTCAGTGTTGATGGGAGCAGAGTCAAGTAACCCTTGGGGGGGGGAGGGTCCCCTAGCCAGACATCCTCCCTCTGAGCCCTGAGCTAAAACTACACTCTCAAACTTTGGTCCTTTTACCCCAGAGTAATTTTATTTTCAGTGCCAGGAGCTGGAATTACATCTTGCACCAGATGTTGATCAAACTTGACAAATGGCTTGGTCCTCCATGAAGAATTGCTGGTTTCTTTTTTTAAAAAAAAGAAATTCAGAACGGGGTTCCCTGTTCTGCCCTACATCACAACCATGGTTTCCACAATCCAACCAAGCTCACGATGGGAGGCACATCGCTGCAACCAGGGTCCACCTAAAATAGGATTGACATTGACTGATGGAGACGTTGGTGCAATTCAGTTGTGGCACTGTTGACCTGCCGCCATACTCCAAGGCTGGAAGGACCCAACCCCTGGCCACATTCTCCTTTCTCTCTTCCTTGGCAAACACGGGGCGCCCGTTTTCACAGGACTCCTGAAGAGAAGCAGGTGTCGCCACGGGTGCCTCCTTTTCCAAAGTCACAAAACCCACAACGTCCGTTTCAAAATGGCGGGGAAGTCTCAAGCTGACCTGCCCATTTTAGTGCCTCCGCTGGGCGTTCCACCCACGCCAGTCCAAAGGAAGACCCGTGCAAGAGGAGCGAAACCCACATTATCTGCACCGTGTGGGTCCAACTACTGGACAGCACAATGCAGATGGTGAACTGTGGTGGCGCAGTGGTTCGAAGGCAGTATTGCAGGCTAACTCACTGCCCATTGCCAAGAGTTCGATCCTGACCAGCTCAAAGTTGACTTAGCCTTCCATCCTTCTGAGGTTCGTAAAATGAGGATCCAGATTGCTGGGGGGCAACATGCTGACTCTGTCAACCGCTTAGAGAGGGCTGTATAGCACTGTGAAGCGGTATATAAGTCCCAGTGCTGTTGTTTTTCCTTCCTTCCTTCCCTCCCTCTCTCAACTTCCTTCCTTCCTTCCTTCCTTCCTTTTTCTTTCTTTCTTTCTTTCTTTCTTTCTTTCTTTCTTTCTTTCTTTCTTTCTTTCTTTCTTTCTTTCTTTCTTTCTTTCTTTCTTTCTTTCTTTCTTTCTTTCTTTCTCTTTCCTTCCTTCCTTCCTTCCTTCCATGGTATGCAATGGTTAAAATGCAGCATTGAAGGCTGACTCTGCCCACAGCCAGGAGTTCGATCCTGACCGGCTCAAGATTGACTCAGCCTTCCATCCTTCCGAGGTCGGTAAAATGAGGATCCAGATTGTTGGGGGGCAAATATGCTGACTCTGTATAAACTGCTTAGAGAGGGCTGTAAAGCACTGTGGAGTGGTATATAAGTCCAAGTGCTATTGCTTGCTTTCCTTCCTTCCTTCCTTCCTTCCTTCCTTCCTTCCTTCCTTCCTTCCTCTTGGTGGCACAGTGGATGGAATGCAGCATTGCAGGCTGACTCACTGCCCACAGCCAGGTGTTCGATCCTGACCGGCTCAAGCTTGATTCAGCCTTCCATCCTTCCGAGGTCGGTAAAATGAGGACCCAGATTGTGGGGAAGGGGGGGAGGCAAAATGCTCTGTAAACTGCTCAAAGAGGGCCGGCAAAGCACTGTGAAGCGGTATATAAGTCTAAGGGCTGTTGCTATCACTGACGGCAGGGTGGACGCAAGCCCCTGCCCCATCAGCAAAGCCCACAGGCTCGCTTCGCACGACCTGTCCCTCCACCCGACCAGCTAACCATGGTTAACAGTCCTCCAGCTCCCTGCCTGCAAAACCTGGCTGGTGCCAGGTCCTGTCAGAGAACCCGTGCAGGGTTTGCCCGCCGGTGGGAGAGGCCTATTAGCCCCGGGTCTTTCTGCGGCCACCCCTGCCAGGCCTTTCTCTGCTTTCCCCGACGGAGCCTGGAATGCAGGTGTTTCCCTGTGGACAAGGCGAGAGATAATAACTCAGCGCCCACCCGGCCACCTGCACGTTCGGCCGCCTTTTCTTTTTTTGGGGGGCGCATAATTAAAGCGTTGCCGGATTTAAGTGGCAACATCCGACACACCGCATTAGAGGGAGAAAGGAAATGAGGCGGTGGGGAATATTAAAAGAAAAAGGGAAGACAAGTCGGAACGGGGAGGGGGGGGGAGAAGCAGGAGGCAGGTGAGCCGGGAGACTCCAGGCAAACTCAGCAGCGTGCAATTCTTTGCACACAGGCATGCACACGCACAAAATGGGGTGGGTGAGTGGAATGCAGAGAGAGAGAGAGAGAGAGAAAATAAAAAAGGCTGGGTTGCTCTGCTCGGCAGTTTAAAGCAGCCGCTTCTTAGGGGAAAGGAAGAGAGGTATTAAAAATGAAAGGGGTGGGGGGGGAAGACCCAAGACACCCATGGCTTCCTTATCTCAAGGAGACACTTGTCAGGAATCACTCCGAGTGACTGACTCATTTTGTGTCTCTTTTTTTTTATTATTATTATTTTATTTCCCCCCGCCGTCAAGGGGCCTCAGGACACGGATCAAAGGAGGAGGCCGCCGAAGACACGGCAAACTTCTGATCCCTCCGTGGCGGCAGCGAAGGCGGCGGCGGCAGCGATGGGCAGGCGGTTCTCCTTGACTTCAAAGGCTGAGGAGAACAAATGGGGCGCAGGGAAGGGATGGGGGGCAAGGGGGGGTCCAGCTCGAGGGGGGGGGAGGAGGGCACCCTGGAGGTGGCCAGCATCTGCAAAGGGAGGAGGAAGAGGAGGTGAAGATGGAGGTGAAGACGGAGGAAGAGGAGGAGATGGAGGAAGAGGAAGGGGGGAAGGTGAAGAGGAAGGAAGAGGGTGAAGATAAAGATGGAGGAGAAGAGAGGAGACATCCCTGCAGATGGCTTTCGGACTCTGGCCAGGAAGAAGCCTGCAAATGCTCCAGCCAGGGTGGGGAGGGAGGAAGACATGTCTGAAGAGAGTGAGAGTCAGGGGTCTTCAAACTTAGTCCTTTGATGACTTGTGGATTTCAACTCCCAGAATTCCTCAGCCAGGCACGAGGAATTCTGGGAGTTGAAGTCCACAAGTTTGAAGACCCCTGTCTTAAATCTAACAAACAAAATGGAGGCTGGCTGAGGAATTCTGGGAGTTGAAGTCCACATGTCATAAAAGGGCCAAGTTGGAAGAGCCCTGTCTTAAATCTAACAAACAAAATGGAGGCTGGCTGAGGAATTCTGGGAGTTGGAAGTCCACAAGTCGTCAAAGGGCCAAGTTTGAAGACCCCTGTCTTAAATCTAACAAACAAAATGGAGGCTGGCTGAGGAATTCTGGGAGTTGGAAGTCCACAAGTCATCAAAGGGCCCAGTTGGAAGACCCCTGTCTTAAATCTAACAAACAAAATGGAGGCTGGCTGAGGAATTCTGGGAGTTGGAAGTCCACAAGTCGTCAAAGGGCCAAGTTTGAAGACCCCTGGCCTAAGTGCAATAAAACAGAGGGGGGGGGAGAGCTTGAATTTGGATGGAGAGGGCAACAAGGCCAGGCTGGACCAGGACTTTGTCATCTGAGTCTGGGGGCTCCGGTGGGAGAGGCTGTTTTTTTTTGGCAAGCCAAAAGGAGAAGAAAGGGGGGCAATTCTTCCCTCTTCTGGGTCACGGTCCTGTGCTTGTAGGGAACGAGGGAGCCTCGATACCCCACAGAAAAATGGTGCCCACACTTAGGGGGGGGTGTCTCTAGATTCCCCTGGCCAGAGACGAACAGACCCTGGGACCAGCATTTGATTGCTGCGATTGTTCTCTGGAAGGGGGCTGGGGGAAAAACCCCCTTCCTCTTATCCCTGGCCCTCTCCTCTGCGCCGCAGAAGACATTATTATCCCTTTGTCCCCGGGACTGCCCCACTTTGCAACCCCATGTGGGGCTGCAGAACAGAAGCCCCGGACAGAGAGGATGGCTGGGGGAGAAACCGCTGCCTGTTTCGGTCCCCTTTGGCTGCAGAGCTGTGATTAAATCACATTTCCCCCCCCCTTCCCCCAGCCCCCGTGCTCTCTGCTGGGATTCCCGGGGGAGCCCTGATCCGTTTTCAAGCCCTTATTGACTGCAACGGGATCGGCCTCATCCCTGCGCCCGATAAGCCTTAATGCCGGCCTTATCGGGAAAGCTCCAGCTGTCCACACCTTTGATCAGTTTCCCTCCTTTCAGCCAGGCGACCCGTGTGGGTCTCTCCAGCCTTCCTCGTCTCGTCTGGCTGGGGGGACGGCCCCTCGTTCTCCTCCAAGGGGAGATTCTGACGCCCTCCACCTTGGCGGAAACCCTCTGCGATTTTCAGGGCTCTTCCCCCCCCACCAAAAAAAGAACACCCCCTTCCCAGCAGCACTGCATTCTCCAACTGGACGGCGGACAAGTCAGTTTCTCAGTAAAACTCTCTGCGTCTCCTTCGCTCTGCGTTCCGAGGAGAAGAGGGCTCCTGAGCATGGAAGGGGCTAGAGTACTTCCGTAAAATTCTGCGCTGGCTGGAGAATTGGGCGAGAGAGGGTCCCAACACGAAGAGGGCGATGGGCAAGCTTGCAGGCTGCCCAAACAGGGATGCAAAGGGGTCTTGAGAAGGGACCCCTGACCACCTTTCTGGGCATTACCCAAAGAGCTGGAGGGCCATCAGCTGGACCTCCTTCCCTGCCGTCACTTGGGGGGACCTTCTCAAGAGAGGGGGTCCCACCACCCAGACAATGCTTTGCAGCTGGTCAAAAGGAGAGCTGTCTCTGAAGTCCAGAGGTCACCGGGGGGGGGGGCTGGCTGTGTTGCTAATTGCTAATCTCTCATTTTCTCTCTTTGGCCTGCCTCAACTCGTCTCCTGGATTCCCTTATTATTAATCTCGGAAAGGAGGATTAAAGAAACAGGAAGATCGTTCTGCGTTGCAATTCTCCGTTGCCCAAGAGCCGTGGGGAGGGCATGGGAAAAGACAGGGGGCAACTGGAAGGGGCAGGAGGGAACGGTGGCAAGTTTCTGGGTGTCCCCCCCCTCCATTTAAGAGAAGAAGTTTCTGGGTCCCCCCCTCCCCCGTTTAAGAGAAGAAGGCATTTTTTTGAAAGCCTTAGAAGGCATCTCTGGGCAAAATGGGAAACGGTGAAGGTACCGGAGATGTTGGTATGTTGAAGGGCTTTCAAAAAAAAACAACACACCACGCACCAAGACAACAGGACCGACCACGAAGGGAGACTGGAGGGAGGGGGAAGAGGAGAGACTCTTATTTACGCACACTTGGAAAATGTGAGGGCACCTGCTGGAGAAGGCTGGTGTGAGAAGCCATTCCTGGGCCCTAAATGTCCAGCCAGCTCTGGTGGTGAGATGTCCACTTCCCTGGTTCACCTTGGCCCACTCCTCGACCAGCCAGCGAGCTGCCGTTCCTCTTTACCAAAAAGGCAGGAGCCTGATTCCCTTCACTATTTTGCAAAAAAAAAGGGAATTGGGGGGCACCTAAGGAGCTGGGTTGGGGCTCCTTCAAACCTGTAGACACCACATTGGCAGGAGAAGAGATCGGAGATGGAATGGATTGTCCATCTTAGGGCAAAATCTTTTTCTCTCCACCCTACCTTCATCAAACGCTTCTTCTGTCCACCCTACCTCATCTTCCCTTCATCAAACGCTTCTTCTATCTTACCTTCATCAAAAGCTTTTTCTGTCCATTCTACCTCATCCTACCTTTATTAAAAGCTTCTTCTGTCTATCTTACCTTCCTCCAAAGCTTCTTCTGTCCATCCTACCTCATCCTATCTCCATCAAACGCTTCTTCTCTCCATCCTACTTCCTCCACAGCTTCTTCTGTCTCTTACCTTCCGCCAAAGCTTCTTCTGTCCATCCTACCTCATCCCATCTCCATCAAACGCTTCTTCTCTCCATCCTACCTTCATCAAAAGCTTCTTCTGTCTATCTTACCTTCCTCCAAAGCTTCTTCTGTCCATCCTACCTCATCCCATCTTCATCAAAAGCTTCTTCTCTCCATCCTACCTTCCTCCAAAGCTTCTTCTGTCCATCCTACCTTCCTCCAAAGCTTCTTCTGTCTACCTTACCTTCATCAAAACATTCTTTTGTCCACTCTACCTTCATCAAAAGCTTCTTCTCTCCATCCTACCTTCATCATAAGCCTCTTCTCTTCATCCTACCTCTTCAGAACACAAAACCCATCTTCTCTATCTTCACAAACTATTTTCCTGACTTTCAACGTGCCCCCAACAGACACAGGACATTTGTGGACCTCATGGAGGTCCTCATGGAGAGCTCACCTTGATGTTCTGGGAAATAAATGTCTGTCTCTTTTCACACGAGAAAGCCCATCTTCTCTTCTCCTCTCCCCTCCCAAAGCCTGTAGCTGACACATCAAATTGACAGGAACAGATGGAAGAGGCGGGGGTGGGGGGGGGAGCGAAGAAATAGCAGCTTTGTGGGATCCTCGAGTTTAATAATTTACCAAACTCTAAGGCACGCCAGAGAGAATCTGGGGAGGGGGGCTGGAGGTAGGGAGGGAGCTGGGGAAAAAAAAACAACAACACGAAGGGCTAGCTTCCTTTATGGAAATGGGAGTTTGCAAACAAGGAAGAGGAGCGGAGATTTGACAAAATGTGCAATTAAAAGAGATCTCATAACCCAGGATGGGGTAAAAAGAAGTTGATGAAAAGCACAGGGCTACAAGAGAAATTCAGTCTGTACACTCTGGGTGGGTCTCTGTTCTGTAGGAAGCACCTTTGGATGCTAGAAGGACAAAACTCTTAAAATATTTTCCCGTATTCCTGGTTTTCCTGGTCTACGGAGACTCGTATTTTGCTTTCCCAGCTAAAGGCTAAAACTTTTCTTAGAAATCCAACTGAACATACAGCTATAATAATGCTAATTCTGCAAACGTTTTTCGCCTAATGATCGGCGCATGAGAAGCAGAAACAATAGGGTTGGGGGGGGGGGAATAAAGCCGAAAAGATTTAATGTATTATTTGCAAAATAGCTTTGTTCAGAACCAAATTGATGCTAATGGCGGTACAGATATCTGTCTGTCTGTCTGTCTGTCTGTCTGTCTGTCTGTCTGTCTGTCTGTCTGTCTGTCTCTATCTATCTATCTATCTATCTATCTATCTATCTATCTATCTATCTATCTATCTATCTATCTCATTTCTATCATCTATTATGTATTTATTCTATCTATCTATCTATCTATCTATCTATCTATCTATCTATCTATCTATCATCTATCTATCATCTATCTATCTATCTATCTATCTATCTATCTATCTATCTATCTATCTATCTATCTATCTATCTATCTATCTATCTATCTATCTATCTATCTATCTATCTAATTTATCTATCTATCTATCTATCTATCTCTACAATAATTCTTTGGATGTGGAATAAAGTTTGACCTGAAACTAAATTGCCATCATTTGCTAAGCATTTTTTTCAGAAGGGATTCGGGGTTTTTTCCCCCCCAGATGACTGCAAAAAACCCACACACACACACCTTACTATCTCTCACAATGGAAGACACGGGATAGAACAAAGCAATGTGACCGAGTTGTGGGTCACATTGTTGACACCCCATCGCCATCGTCCTTTCCGAACACTTTGAACAACTAAAATCGACCTTCAGTGCTCGGGTGCCCTTCTCCGTTTTGAATTTCTTTAGAGAAAGGAAAAGTTTCAAGCCACGTCGGGTCGGGTCGGGGGCTGTTTCCCCTCAACTGCAAAAAAAAACCCTGATCTTGCCCAGTTTTTAAGAGCGTTAATTACAACTGCGATAAGGCTGGTTAACGAGGGAGCCAAAAAAAAAAAAGGAGAGAGGGAGGTTGACACGAATGGTTTCGTTCTGCCACCCGTTGCTTGCTTTGGTCCATGTGTCTAAGTGTATAATAAGCATTTAAAATTAAGTCTTTCCAGACAGGCGGGGGGGGGGTGAAATAAGGGGGAAGAAAAGGAGGGAGATTTGGGAAGGAGGAGAGTGGGGGGGGGTTAAATAGCGAAGAATGAACGGGGTGGCAGCGAAGATGCAAATCACTGGTGGAAAAAGGAAATTATGTGCAATTACTCCAGAATACGGGCAGCTCTGCCCATTCCAGCCAACAAGATCTCATTAATAAGCAGAAAATAAGATTGAAATGGTATCTGAAAGGAGTGGAAAAATGAATTTGAATGCCGCATTTGTCCACAATTACCCCCGCGTTCACACATATTTCATTGCAATTTTTTTTTTATTATTATTATTATTATTCTTAATCTTTCCATCCCTCAAAGCAGATTGGGAACATCGCCGCATTACGGCGACACAAGGAAAGAGGCATTTAAGAGAGACCCCGGCGCGCTTTGCCAATTTGCAAAGGCCGGGGCTGGGGAAGATCAGAATTCGTGGCTCCTCCGGCTTAGCGCCGTGTAGGTACAAGAGTTTTGCAAAAAAGAGAGAGAGAGAGAGAGAGAGAGAGAGGGAGAGAGAGAGAGAGAGGGAGAGGGAGAGGGAGAGAGAGAGAGAGAAAAGAAAGACACCCCCCCCCGTCTTATCCCAAACCCACATTTGCAACCTTTGGGTGCATAGCTTGAGCCCCCCTCTTGGAAAGAAAGAGAGAAAATGAAATTGATATGGAGAGATCTGCTGGCAGGGTTTGGGGGAGACCCAGGAGAGCCAGCAGGCAGATGCAAAAGGAAATTTTTCCAGTTCCTCACCGCCTTTTCCAAAGAGATCTGTGAAACCCGGAAGCTGGCCATCAGCACGGCTGAAGGAGAACAGCCAAAGTGGGGCATTTTACTGTGGATAAAATGCCTCCGTCCCCGATGGGTGGACTTTCCCGCCACCTTTTATTGGGATAAATGATTAGACAGAACCTTTTTCTGTAAAAGATTTAATCTCCTCATTTCTCTGCCACGCTTTTTATAAAACCAACTCTGTTTTAAAGGCGCTGGGTGCTGACGGGAGCTTGGTGTGAATGCAAATATAGTTTCGTTTATTTTCTCCTTTTGCAAAGAGAATATTACAGGTATCCTCTAGTTCCTACACACACACACAAACACACACACACACACAGGCTTTTTAGGAATTTTTGAAACAAACCTACCGAGGGTATAATGCAAATGGTAAAAGGGGACGCAAAATTACTTTTCCTTTTCTCCCAATTTTGCAGGTTGGGATCCGAAGCTCCTTAAGCTGTACGTCTGTTTTGGAATGAAATTATTCTGATTGATTTCCCCCCCCCCACGTAGGAAATTGGCAGAACTAGGCTGAAATGGGGCACCGAGTTCAGACAATTATTTTTCTTACGGGCTAATTGGGTTGAAAAGGATCTTCTCTGCCTTGCAAGCCAACTTCCAGGAACTAATTTATCTTTTGTTCTGTTTTGGGGTTCTGTTTGATCAACTTCTGTCTTTCTGACTTCCCTCCGGGGTCCTTCTCAAACAGCCTCTCAGCGTGTAACAGAAGGACCTCCCATTTAAAGCCCACAGAATCAGGAAGTTCTAAGTTTGCACGTTAAAGAGAGATCTCTTGACGTTTCCAAAATGAAGCCTTGCAGGAAAGAGAGGTTATAAAACAAAGAAAATATGGATAAATCATTTCTACCAACACATTCGTGGTTTCACAGTCCCCTTCCCCCCCTCCCTCCGCTTCCAACCCGGTGCTTAAATTTTGGACCCCTCCCCAATTATTTGTATTTATAATCGATTTCCTTTATCACTCTTAGCTGCATCAGCCCTTCCTGATGGAAATGAAACTTTAAAAAAAAACAACCCGAGAAATGAACTATAAGGTGTGCTTTTCCAGTTGGCAAATCAGCAAAATAAACAATGACAAGCCCCTTCCCTTAGAACGATAGAAGTAAGACCCTCTTTAAATCCGTTACAAGACCATGTAGTAAAATCAAAACAATTTCAGACGAACACACCAAAGAAGAGACACGTTCATTGCGACGCATTTTCTTCCCTCTCAGAAATCCTTTTCGTTGCTGATTGGGGACCAAACTTGACTGCTCCCTCGAGTGTGTAAAAATGCGTGTAGGAGAGAAAGGAAGATTTGGCCCAGCCTCCAGATTTGAATTTGTCTCACACCTTGCCCAAAACACCGGTAATAAATTTAAATGATATGTGTAGAAAGCGTGAGCGGCTGAGATTTGCTGACATAAGACAAAGGAGTTGAGGCATTTTTTTTTTTTATTTCTACTTTCGTTGGATCCATCAAAGTGGGGCCAAAATGGGGTCGGGGATCCCTAAAAGAGGCAGCAATCTTCCAACTTCTCTCCAATCCAGACCCCATTTTTCTGACAAAATTCAAACAAAAGCCCAACCACGGCACGTTTGCAATCCCAAGTAAAAGCTTGCGAGTTAGAGAGAATTTGTTTTTTTTTTACCGGTTTAGGGATAAATGAGGATTTCTGAAGATAGCAATAACAGCCAAGTGAGGGCAAGGTTTTTTTTTTTTTTAGCAAAGTCTGGGGGAAATACCGAGCCCCCGTTGAGGGGGAGGCTGATACAAGAAAAAACACACAGATGATGTCGATGAACAAAAATGATTTTTTAAGGCTCTTTGTAGAGTACGATGCCTTGTTAATCTTTGTGTTGGTGTTTAAAGAATTTAATGTATCTGAAAAGCAGTAAACTACCCCGGTTGTGAATCTCTGATTCCCACAGCAGGACCATCCCTCTTCCAAGCCATCCCGCCCTCCGTGTTTTTTTTGCAAATGGCTAGAGAGGATTTAAAAAAACGTAAGAAGGACTTACCTGTGGAGACAGGCCGTTACTGACGGGATTCATGTGGTTGGCTGGAGCTGTGGGGTTCATGAAGCTGTCCGAGTAGCTGGAGAAACTGTGCCGGGCTCCGTAGGCAGAGCTGGAGTCGGGGGTGGCTGCCGACAAGCCCCCCTGGTGCATGGTGGAGGGTGGGAGAGGCTGGGGCCGGTGCACGGTGCTGCCCCCATCTGCGGGGAAAGAAGGACCCATGAGGAGACATGCATAAAGCAGCCAAACCATTTCCTTGGAGAGCTGACTGAAAAGAAGCTGAAGGAGGATTGGATGGGAGACCACAAGGAAACCACCAGTGCAGAAGGCTAGCTTGAGAAGTCAACAACGTTAAGTGATTCAAAAAGGGAATAGAAGCGCATTTCCTTGGGGTGCTAACTGAAAAGACCAAGGACAACTGGATCGGAGACCGCCCAGAAAGGGATAAGAGACCACCCGGAAAGGGATAGGAGATCACAAGGATGGTACGCTAGCTTGAAAAGTCAACAGCACTAAGCAATCCAGCATTTTTGTGTAAATCTCATGCAACTGTCTGAAGGCACAAACCACCCACAAATTTGAGGCCACCGCTCACTTCCTTGGACCCCCCGACTGTAGTTAAGGACCCCATCCTTACTTTGGGGAGGGGAACACCAGTCTCCTCAGAGGGAGGAGGCAGCCATTGTTCCTCAAACTGGTCTGCCTTATGACGTGCGGACTTCCACTCCCAGAATCCCCCAGCCAGCATGGGAGTGTCAGCTTCACACAAGGCGGCTGGCTGGCTTTGCACAGCTCAACCCACACCCACTTCACAGGGCTGTTGTTCTGGTTTGTAGGAAGAGAAGAGGCGGGGCATGTGATGTGCTCTGTCGCCTTGAGTTGTGCAAATCAAGGTGGGAGATGAAACTGGTCCTAAATAAAAGAGGAAGTGGCATCGATTGCAGGATAGGGCAGGACGAGCACCCAGGCTCAGAGCTGCAATGGCAGAGGACAGGGGTAGGCAACCTTGGCTCTTTTATGACTTGTGGACTTCAACTCCCAGAATTCCTGAGCCAGCATGGCTGAGCTTGGAAACCTCTCCCTTTCCCCTCAGCATGGCTGGCTCAGGAATTCTGGGAGTTGAAGTCCACGAGTCATAAAAGAGCCAAGGTTGCCTACCCCTGGCAGAGGAGGAAGATTTTGGAAGAAGGGCTGAAGAAATACTGCTTAAGGGACGGTTACATAAGAGGCAGCATAGCCCTCAGCTGCATAACAGGTGGGAAAAAAGAGCTTGAATAACAGAGTAACAGAGTTGGAAGGGACCTTGGAGGTCATCTTGTCCAACCCCCCGCTCAAGCAGGAGAGCAACAAAGATGATCAGGGGTCTGGAGGCTAAATCATATAAGGAACGGTTGCTGGAATTGGATATGTCTAGTTTAATGAAGAGAAGGACGAGGGGGGACATGATAGCAGTGTTCCAATATCTCAGGGGCTGCCCCAAAGAAGAGGGAGTCAAGCTATTCTCCAAAGCACCTGAAGGCAGGACAAGAAGCAACGGATGGAAACTAATCAAGGAGAGAAGCAACCTGGAACTAAGGAGAAACTTCCTGACAGTGAGAACAATTAACCAGTGGAACAACCTGCCTCCAGAAGCAGCGAATGCTCCAACACTGGAAGTTTTTAAGAAGAGATTGGAGAACCATTTGTCTGAAATGGTGTAGGGTTTCCTGCCTGAGCAGGGGGTTGGACTAGATGACCTCCAAGGTCCCTTCCAACTTTATTATTATTATTATTATTATCATCTTTTATTCATTAAACATGAACCTCAGTCAACTGAACATTCAAATTGGCTGGCGCTGATGGTTGACGGGTTGCTACCAGCATCTTAGGTTGTTGTTGTTATTGTTGTTATTATTATTATTATTATTATCCTATACCATTTCAATGATTCTCCAATCTCTTCTTTAAAAAGGTGAGAAGGGAAGGCCTTAAGTTCTCGGCCTGTAAAAGAGACAGACCTACAAGGTTCTGTTAATGCAGCTTTGCAAGAAAGCAGAATTAGCTCCGCTGTTCCCGTTTCCTCTCGGGCCCACCTGGGAAGACTCACCTTGGGAGAGAGTGGTGGTCGGGTACGTTGAATCGGGCAGCTGGTAGGGTGGCAAGGCTGGCATGCCGGTTGGGGGGAAGCCGCCGGGCAGAAGGTGGTTGAAAGCAGCCAGCTGGTTAGCCCCAGCCTGCTTGCGCCAACGGGCTCTCCGGTTGCTGAACCACACCTGGGGAAAAGAGAGGCGGAGCCTGTTACCGGCTGTGTACCTTGACGGCATCGGAGACATCCACCAACGGGGAAAGGAAGGCATCTGCTAGCGTTGGACTACAACTCCCAGAATCCTCAGGGAGGTGGAGAATCATGGGAGCTGAAGTCTAGAAGAAAGAGAGGAGCAAGGGAGCTGTTGGTAAAAACATGGAGAGCAGTAACAGAGAATTAGGAAATACAGGTGGGGTTTCCCCCCCCCCCTTCTTGCCATTTTTGGTCTGCTAGTTGCTGGGTCACTGTCAAATTACTCCCTTCTAAGGCAGAAGTTCTCAACCTTGGTAAGTTTAAGTCATGTGGCTGGCTGGGGAATTCTGGGAGTTGAAGTCCACGTGACTTAAACTTGCCAAGGTTGAGAAACATTATCCTAAGGGAGAATCAACCACTCTTTCCCACCGTTTTTTCTAGATTTGTATAGTGCCGTGGTGGCGAACCTATGGCACGCGTGCCACAGGTGGCACGCAGAGCCTTCTCTGTGGGCACGCGCGCCGTCGCCCCAGTCCTAGGCCTTCAGCTGGGTTTTATAAAACCTTTCTGCCACCATGTGCAAAAAAAAAAAAAAAAAAAAGGTTCAATCAGTCAATTTTCACTCTCGCGGGAAAAAAAAAAGATTCTCGCAAAAGTTGGCCTGATTTGATTGAACTTTGAGGCCCACCAGTCTGCCTGTTACCACCGCAGCCACGCCCAACAAATGGGCCACGGCGCCACCGGCACCCGGACAATAAATAAGTGGGTTTTGGGTTGCAGTTTTGGGACTCGGTCTCTAAAAGGTTCGCCATCACTGGTATAGTGACTTTTTTTTTATAAAATATTAAATACACAACCCACAGGCAAACGACGTGTTTCTGTGCACCAATGTTGCCACCTCTTTCTTTGAATCCAGGCGGTTCCGTGCAACCCCAATCTGTAAGGGACGCCTTAATTTCCCCCCCCCCCCCCAAATTGTCAAGCCATAAATTCACACAGGTTGGAGAGGAGGGTGAGTGGGGAAAACGGGAGGAACAATCGTTCAAGTTTAGTTTTTAGGGAGCTTCGGCATGGCAGCTGCTTAAAATCTCCGAGGCCTCACAAGATGAGCAACAGGATTAAATTTCAGAGCAACTGGAATTTTTAGGGGGAGAAAAATTAAACAGGGGAAAAAAACACAAAACCAGAACATACTCCAGGAATTGGGAAGGGAGAGAAATCGCTGAGTTGGGGGACTGGCACGTAAAAACCTCTCTGCGAAACACACACACAAACACACCCCTCCCTTTTGCTGAAGGAGAATCCTTAGGCCAAATAACGCAAAATATTATATATTTTTTAATCCCTACAGCTACTGCTTGGAGTTTGAAGACACAGATAAGTGTCCATTAGCTCAGAATGCAAGATATTTTTTTTTCCCCTCTAGCAAAGATTTTTGATGCATTAGATTGAGGAGGGGGGGGGATTCTTCCTTTTTTTTTTGGGATGAGATGTAATGGACAAGCCAGGTGCGATGCCGGACTTGGAAGCCCATCACAGCTTCGGTAGTGGATGGAGAATGACGGCATTAATTTAAAAATGCACATA
>JALGBA010003305.1:0-21550 GCA_023970755.1 Azemiops feae | reverse complement strand
TTAATCAAGAGTTCAATAACAAAATCTCAGGTTACCACATCAAATATTTCTTCTCTTTTTCCCTTAACATTTACTGTCTCCTATTCAGGTTAGTACATTTCTGATTATGTTAAATTTGGATTGCTAACAAAGAGTTAAAGGGAAGCTGATATAGCTTCTTCTTCCCATATTTGGGCCGACCGGCTGCATCATAAAAAAAACACCACTTACATATTTCTGATTATATCAACTCAATAAGAACATCATTATTACATTTATCAATAATTTTTTAGCTTATACATATCTTAATTACATTCAATCTTCATAAACAGTCCATATCCTGTTATTGATGTTTACTCAATTTTTAATTTCTTATCAGTATATTCCAATGTAACCTTTGATACTTATAATTTTCAGACTTTGGGTAACCAAAATGTCCCTTATCTCATTTCATAACAAACTATGATATCCAAAATACACGTTTGATCTATTTGAATATAATCTTGTTCTATTTCCTAAGAGTTATCTATTTCCCACCATATTAAATCATCTACTTAATAACACAATGTCCCCTTTAATAAATCAAAACCATTATATATATATATATATTGCCTGGGTTAATCAATAAATCAATTTTTAAATATTAAACCGATAAAATCCTTATTTTCAACTGGGCTTAAGAGTATTCTTTAGCTTGAATGTTCATCCCTTGTTTTCCGGAAACGGAGAAATGCAATCCTCAGGATCGTAATGGAGCCCAATATTCATGTTGCTAAAATGAGACAGTTTGCCCCATTTTACAACTTTTCTCGCCCCGGTTCTTAAGTGAATCCCTGCAGTTGTTTGACTAGCAACACGGTCGTTAAGCGAATCTGGCTTCCCCCGCTGACTTTGCTCGTCAGACGGTCGCAAAAGGGGATCACGTGACTCTGGGACACGCTGCGACCATCGTAAAGACGAGCCAGTTGCCGAGCGCCTGAATTTTGATCATGTGACCACAGGGACGCTACAACGGTCGTAAGTGGGAAGAAGGGTCCTAGGTCCCTTTTTTCAGTTCCGATGCAACTTCGGATGGTCAGTAAACAAACTGCTGTAAGTCGGGGACTTACCTGTACGAGTAAGTCCTCAACTTACAACCGTTCATTTAGTGACCATTCGAAGTTACAACAGCACTGAAAAAAGGGACCTAGGACCCTTCTTCCCACTTAACCATCATTGTCACGTCCCTAGAGTCACGCGATCCAAGTTCAGGCACTCGGTGTGTATTGATGACGGTTGCAGCATGCTGGGGTTCCCGTGCTCCTGTCCTAGCTGGCTTCTGAGAAGCAAAGTCAATGGGGGAGACAGAGCAGGGGGTTGGACTAGAGGACCTCCAAGGTCCCTTCCAGCTCTATTCTGATTGATTGGATATGAAAGGAAATGGCTAAACTCATCCAGAAAAAGGATGTATCAATATTGATGAGACAGTATTGAAATGGATTCTCTTAAGAAAAAAGGAGGAGATAAAGAAAGAAAAAAAAAGTTTGAAATTAAGGTCGAGAGAACCTTGGATGGGACCTTGGAGGTCTTCTAGTCTGACCCCCGCCCCCCGCTCAAGCAAGTGGTTGTGTGAAAGGGTCTAGAATCTCCTGCTTGAGCAGGGGGCTGGACTAGAAGACCTCCGGGGTCCCTTCCAGCTCTGTGATTCCGGTGAAGGGAGCTCCCCATTTCAGATCGATTGCACCTGATCTGCATTTAAAAGCGAGAGGCAGACGTTTCCTGATCCTCAAGTTGCTTTGGCTGGTTTTTTTTTCCCCCTCCTGCACCTCGTCGCTTGTTCCAAGCAAGAGGAATGGTGGTGTTAATTGCTTTAATTTATTAGCTTACAGCTCAGGCCTGTGTGGCACTCAGCAACTTTGTGGGGAAACATATGGAGGTGATTTATCACCATTTGGTGCAGCGGGACAGAAGAGGAGGAGGAGGAGGAGGAGGAGGGAGGCGCTAAAGACTTGATTAACTCAGCCTCATGTTAAATTTTCCTAATCGAGCCCCTGCCGTGTGCTGCCCTATAGAATAGAATAGAATATAGAATAGAATAGAATAGAATAGAATAGAATAGAATAGAATAGAATAGAATAGAATAGAATAGAATAGAATAGAATAGAATAGAATAGAATAGAATAGAGTAGAGTAGAGTAGAGTAGAGTAGAGTAGAGTAGAGTAGAGTAGAATAGAATAGAATAGAATAGAATAGAATAAGAAATAATAGAATAGAATAGAATAGAATAAGAAATAATATAATAGTATATAATATAATATAATAGAATAGAATAGAATAGAATAGAATAGAATAGAATAGAATAGAATAGAATAGAATAGAATTACAGAATGGAACGGAACGGAATAGAATAGAATAGAATAGAATAGAATAGAATAGAATAGAATAGAATAGAATAGAATAGAATAGAATAGAATAGAATAGAATAGAATAGAATAGAATAGAATAGAATTACAGAATGGAATGGAACGGAACGGAACGGAACGGAACGGAACGGAACGGAACGGAATAGAATAGAATAGAATAGAATAGAATAGAATAGAATAACAGAGTTGGAAGGGACCTTGGAGGTCATCTAGTCCAACCCCCTGCTCGAGCAGGAGACCCCATACTATTCCAGATAAGTGGTTGTCCAATCTCTTCTTAAAAGCCTCCAGTGATGAAGCACCCACAACTTCTGGAGGCAAGTCGTTCCACTGGGTAATTCTTCTTACTGTCAGGACATTTGATTGATGAGTGTCCATCCATTGCTTCTTGTCCTGGCTTCAGGTGCTTTGGAAAATGGCTACACACACACACACACACACACACCATCTTCGTTCTGGCAGCCCCTCAAATATTGGAAGAGTGCTATCATATCTCCCTTCCTCCTTCTTTTCATTGAACAAGACATGTCCAATTGGAGAAGGAGGAGGAGGAGGAAGATGAGGAAAAAGACTGTGGGGCCCTTGATGCTCTCTGAGCTGGGTGGTTTCCTTGCAGACGTTTCATGACACAACTAGGTAATATTATCAGGGCTAGAAGGGAGGGGGGTTAATAACAGAAATAAGAACAAACCCTACTTCCTTCTAACACTGATGATGTTATGTACTTTGGTAATGAAACGTCTGCAAGAAAACCAAGGACCCCACAGTCGTCGTCCTCTCCCCCTCCTCCTCCTTTCTGCAAACCCCACTCCCTTCTTCCACTGATCATGTTACCTAGTTGGGCCATGAAACGTCTGCAAGGAAAGCGCCCAGCTCAGAGGGCAGCCAGGACCCCTCATCGCAAGCCCCAGCTACAAATATTCTCCTTTATTGGGACCACCCGGGTTTTGCTGCTCCTGCTTTTTGCTAAGCTAGAGACCCTGTGCACAGAGCATGAGAGGTTGGGAGGGGGGGGGAGAAGAGAACCGTTTGCAGCCTGCCCCAAACGACACACACACACAACACACACACACACACACACCACGCCGCCGTTTCCCTCCTGGCAAACCTTCCCGGCCTTGTTTTTGCGTTTCTGCCGTTTTTCCTTTGGGAGGGATCCAGGAATCCCCTGGGAAAAGGGGGCGGGGGGAGCTGGCTCCCCGGAGACCCCCGCCCTGCTTTTCTGAAGTCCTCCCGACCGTAATGAGCCCCCGGAGGGTCCCAATTAGAGGGCTGCAACTTGATCTGCGGCTGGGGGGGGGGGAGACGCGTGAGCCAGATGCCATCCCCCACCCCCCCTCCCTTTGGCCGAGCGGGGCTGCCAGAAGCGTCGCTCGGGACCTCGGAGAGCGCTCCAGCCTGCGAAGCAACTCGACGCTGCCCCCTGCAGGCCCTGCCCCGGAACAGCGGCCTGGGGAGCCTCCGCTTCTTCTCGCCGGCTGAGTCCTCGGGAGATTTGGGGGTGAAGGACAAGGGGGGGCCCGCTGGCTGGAAAGCCACAGCGGCGGTCTGGCTGCCCCCACACGCTGCGAATGGTTATGCAGCTATTTAATTTAATTTTATTTATTATTATTTTTATTTTATTTTATTTTAATTTACTTTATTATTTTATTTTATTTTATTTTATTATTTTATTTTATATTTTATTTATTTTATTTTATTTTATTATTATTTTATTATTTTATTTTATATTATATCATCATTTTATTATTTTATTTTATTTTATTTATTTTATTATTTTATTTATTTTATTTTATATTTTATTTTATTATTATTTTATTATTTTATTTTATATTTTATTTATTATTATTTTATTTTATTATTTTATTTTATTTTATTTTATTATTTTATTTATTTTATTATTTATTTTATTTATTTTATTATTTTATTTTATTATTATTTTATTATTATTTTATTTTATTATTTTATTATATTATTTTATTATTTTATTTTATTTTATTTATTTTGTTATTTTATTTTATTATTATTTTATTTTATTTTATTTATTTTGTTATTTTATTTTATTATTATTTTATTTTATTTTATTATTTTATTTTATTATTTTATGTTATTAAAATTTTATTTTATATTTATCATTTTATTTTATTATTTTATTATACTATATTATATTGTTTATTTTATTCTTTTTATTTTAATTATTCATTTTATTTTATTATTTTATTATTTATTTTATTTTATTTTATTTATTTTATTTTTTTATTTTATTATATTACTTTTTATTTTATGATTTTTAGTTAAATTATTTATTTTATTTTTATTTTATTATTATTTTATTTATATGGCAGTTGATCAAATGACTGGTGCACGTGCTAGCTGACGTAGGTTCACCGCTAGAGATCTGCACCAGGGGGTCTTCCAATTTGGCCCTTTTATGACTTGCCAGACAGAATTCTGGGAGTTGAAGTCCACAAGCCTTAAAGTGACCAAGTTTGGAGACCCCTGCCTTAGATAAAAGAGTCTTAAACCAGATCAGTACAAGTAAAGTCCTCAACGTACGACCACGATGGAGCCCAAACATTCTGTTTTGTTAAGGGAAATATTTGTTAAGTGAGGTTTGTCCCATTTTTACAACCTTTCTTACCGCAGTTGTTAAGTGAATCACTGCAGTTGTTAACTTAGTGACACAATTGTTAAGGGAATTGGGCTTCCTCCATTGACTTTGCTTGCCAGAAGGTCACAAAAAGGGATCACGTGGTCCCCAGGATGCTGCAACCCTCAAAGATATGATGAGTCAGCTGCCAAGGGTCCGAATTTTGACCACGTGACCATGAGGATATACTGCAATGGTCCTAAGTGTGAAAAACAGTCCTAAAGTCCCTTTTTTCAGGGCTGCTGTAACTTTGAACGGTCACTAAATGAACTGTTGTAAGTCAAGGGCTACCTATAAATTGGGGGAAAAGTCAAGGACTACCTATAAATTGGGGGGGGGAATCAAAGACTACTGATAAATTGGGGAAAAAAGTCAAGGACTACCTATAAATTGGGGAAAAAGTCAAGGACTACCAATAAATTTGAAAAAAAAGTCAAGGACTACTTATAAATTGGGGGAAAAGTCAAGGACTACCTTTAAATTGGAAAAAATAGTCAAGAACTACCTATACACTGGAAAAAAAAAAAGAATCGCAGAAGACAAAATGGCGGTCTGCTTCCATTTAACAAGAAAATATAAATCAATCCATGAAATGACCAGGAGTCGGGTGTAATTAGTCAGAGGCTTTACCTCAAAGAAGCATAATGGCAATTAGGACGTAGAGAAACACTGCTCACATTGGGATAAAATTAAGAGACGTGGATTTTAGGCGATTGCCCACAGCAACTTCTGCTGCAGTAGCAGCCCGGTTTCCCCAGCCGCACGGAAGGGGAAAACCCTGCTCACGTTGAAGACTCTTCCCGGTTTCCCCTGAAAAGAGTCGGACGTCTTCACCAGGTGAGTTGGAAGACTTTGATGGAAAGGGGCACCAGGACGTACTTCGTGAAGAAGAAGATGATGACCGGAGGAACCAGGGAAAGGACGAAGGCGAAGAGCGAAGGCAACAGACGACCAAAGAAAGCATCCAGGATGGGTCGAATCGACTTGACGAAGAGGATGGTGGAAGGGATCACGTGGTCATAGATGATGAAGAAGGGGAGGAGGATGAAGAAGAGAAGGACAAAACTGACCCGGAGGAGGATGTCGCAGAAGAGGAGAGTGAAACCGATGGACAGCAGTTTTCGGAGACAGCGAAGTAGGCCGCTTAGGCTGAAGTGAATAGCCATGTTCTTGCCGGGGGTCTCTCCGAGAAGGCTGGCCTGGTCTCCCACCAGCTGGTCCTCTTGGTTGATACCACGTCTCTGGAAAGAAGGAGCACAGATGGAGATTTGCTTGTAGGCTCATTCATTCATTCATTCATTCATTCATTCATTCATTCATTCATTCAACAGAATAACAATGGAATAACAAAATAACAGAATAATAGAGTTGGAAGGGATCTTGGAGATATTTTAGTCCAGCGATCCCCAACCTTTACACCTTGGCAGCCCACCCGGGGCGGGGGGGGGGGCGCATAGCTTTATAATAATAATAATAAAGTTGGACGGGACCTTGGAGGTCATTTAGTCCAACCCCCTGCTCAGGCAGGAAACTCTATACCATTTCGGACAAATGGCTGTCCAGTCTCTTCTTAAAAACTTCCAGTGTTGGAGCATTCACCACTTCTGGAGGCAGGTTGTTCCACTGGTTAATTGTTCTAACTGTCAGGAAATTCCTCCTTAGTTCTAGGTTGCTTCTCTCCTTGATTAGTTTCCATCCGTTGCTTCTTGTCCTGCCTTCAGGCTCCTTAGAAAATAGCTTGACTCCCTCTTCTTTGTGGCAACCCCTGAGATACTGGAACACTGCTATCCTGTCCCCTCTCGTCCTTCTCTTCATTAAACTAGACATCGCCAATTCCAGCAGCCGTTCCTTATATGTTTTAGCCTCCAGTCCCCTAATCATCTTTGTTGCTCTTCTCTGTCCTCTTTGTTTCCTATGGCGTCCGTCTGATAAACTCGCAAGATTCATTTTTCTCGCCACGCACGTGTATACATAACCCGAACTAGACTGTTGTTCCTCCGTGTCATATAATATACGTGGGCACATGGATAATTCTCTATTTATTTATTTATTTTTGTCATATCTATGTAGTGTATGTCGAAGGTGGTGACCCTTTGCGAGCTGTACGCAACGCAATTTCATTTTTATGTATGCCGATTGGGTGTCCGTTCCAAGTGACAATAAGGTTATTCTTCTGCTGTTCTTCTGTTCTTCGAATGGCACGTGCGCCCGTGCGCCCGCAGCTCCATGGGTGCGAATGAAGCTTTGCGCTTGAGCAGAGGGTGCTTTTGCTCGCTCCACTTGCACGAGGGGAGAGTGCTCGTGTGCGAAGCTCCGTTGCACATGCCCTACACTCAAGCGCCCTTTGTCACACCTTTGGAGCTTCGCGCGCGGGCGCAAAGGCCCATCTCTCACATGAGTGGAGCTTTGCACGCACGCACCCCGCTTGCCCATCACTTGCGGGGCCCGGCTTGAAACAGGCCTCAGCCCAGGTGTTGGGGACCCCTGCTCCAGTCCAAGACTCTCTACCAGTTCCAACAAATGGCTATCTAATCTCTTCTTAAAACCCTCCATTGATGGAGGACCCATAACTTCTGGAGGCAAGCAGTTCCACTGGTTAATTGTCCTCACTGTCAGGAAGTTTTTCCTTAGTTCCAGGTTGCTTCTCTCCTTGTTTAGTTTCCATCTGTGGCTTCTCATCCTGCCTTCTTCGGGCGCTTTGGAGAATAAATTAACCCCTCCTCTTCTTTGTGACAGTCCCTCAAATATTGGAACACTGCTATCGTGTCACCCCAAGTCCTTCTCTTCTGCACATTTACAAGAGTTGGAAGGGACCTTGGAGGTCTTCTAGTCCAGGGCTTTTCAACCTTTTCACCGACTGTACCACTTTTAGGATATGGCAATATTCGAGTACCACCTAGCAAAGTGTCAAAAACTTGGTGACAAAAAAAAAACCTGTTCAAAGTTGCAATTGCACTGAAATGACTTATGACCATTTTTCACACTTATGACCATTGCAGCAACAGGGTCATGTGATTTATATTTGGATGCTTGGCAACTGATTCATATTTATGATGGTCACAGTGTCCCAGGGTCATGTGATCCCTTCTGCAACCTTTTGACAAGCAAAGTCAATGGCAGAGCTGCTGGTGGCCAAGTGCTAAGGCGGGACTTCCTTCCCTTCCCTCCCTCCCTTCCCTGCCTCTCTTTTTCTCATTCCCATCTCCTTCTGAAGGAAGAATTTGACACACACACCCCATATTTTCCCTCTTCCATATATTGATCAAACAAGGAAAGGCCTCCAGAGACAGAAAAGACAAGCTGCTGAGTGAACTAGCTTAAAAAGGCACTTCCCCTTTAAGAATTAGCTACTGGCTAGAAAGGAAAGTAAGGAGCCCAGCTGGCACTTAAGGAAGAAAAAAAAATGTAAGTACTGGCTGCCGGCTAAGGCAGCCTCCCCAAATGGCTCCATTCATAAGTAAAATCTGCAGCTCCAGAGGACTCTCTCACTTGTAAGTCTTTGCCTGCGCTGGCTCTTTCCCTCCCCCACTACACTTGGCTAGGCAGGGCTGCGTACCACCTGCCACTCATTAATGTACCACAAGTGGTACGTGTACCACAGGTTGAAAAGCCCTGTTCTAGTCCAACCTCCCACTCAAGCAGAAGACCCTATATCGTTTGAGAGAAATGGCTGTCCAATCTCTTCTTAAAAACCTCCAGTGTTGGAGCACCCACAATTTTTGAAGGCAAGCCATTCTACTGGACCATTGAGCCATCGTGCCTCACCCCCCCCCTAAAAAGATCTATCTTGCCCCAAATTTACTAGCAGATTAAAAGGTAAAGGCTTCCCTTTCAGTCATGTCTGACTCTAGGGCACGGTGCTCACCTCCATGTTTTGGCCGAGGGAGCCGGTGTTGTGCGAAGACAATTTCTGTGGTCGTGTGGCCAGCATGGCTATTTGACAATGGCGTGTTTTAGACTAGGCTTCTGTCATCGTGTGTGTGTGACTGAGAGGCAAGTAAGGTTAAAGCTTTCGCTGCAGCTATCTCATCCCTGGCAGCTAAACCCACCTGTCTCTTCTCCGTCCCACCATCTGACTGTCTCTTGCAGTTCCATTGGGCCATATGCCCCGCGTTACTTCTGCCCGCTGTCTCCCCTGCAGAGGACAGGGGCCAGCTCTTTGGCCATGTCTTCTCACCAGCCGTGTGCCATGGGGAGACAAGCTGGCTGGCCTTCCTTCCGGTGATGTCACAAACAGGAGTGGGTGGAGACTCCTGGCTCCGAGAGAGGAGAGTATTCGTAATGCAGGGTTGAAATGTGGGGTGGGGTTCCTTGGTGGTCTCTGAGCTTGGTTGCTTTCTTGCAGAGGGTTTCAGGAACCGAAGTAGGTGGTATTATCAGCACTGGAAGGGAGGGGGTTATATAATGGAAGAGAGGGAGAGGGAGAGGAAGAGGAGGAGGAGGAGGACTGTGAGGTCCTTGGTGCTCTCTGAGCTGGGTGGTTTTCTTGCAGACATTTCATGACCCACCTAGGTAGCATCATCAGTGCTAGATGCTGTACTAAATAACGGCAGCAAGCCTCACTTCCTTTCTAGCACTGATCTTACCTAATTGGGTAGTAAAATGTCTGCAAAAATACAAGCAAGATCAGAGAACACCAAAGACCCCTCAGTTCTCCTCTTCCTAAGCCCTGCTCCATTCTAGCACCGATGATGTTACCTAGGTGGGTAATGAAACGTCTGCAAGAAAACAACCAAACTCAGAGAGCACCAAGACTCCACAGTCCTCCTGCTCCTGCTCCTCCTGCTCCTGCTCCTCCTGCTCCTGCTCCTCCTGCTGCTCCTCCTCCTCCCCCCTGCACACCACACTCCCTTCTAGCACTGATCATATTACCTAGTTTGGTAATGAAACATCCACAAGAAAACAAACAGGGAGCACCAAGGATCCCATAGTTCTCCTCCTCCTCCTCCTCCTCCTCCTCTCCGCAAACCCCACTTCCTTCTAGCATTGATGATGTTACCTAGTTGGGTAATGAAATGTCTGCAAGAAAACAAGCAAGCTCAGAGAGCACCAAGTCCTCCTCCTCCTCCTCCTCCTCCTCCTCCTCTCTGCAAACCCCAGTCCCTTCTAGCACTGATGATGTTCCCTAGTTGGGTCATGAAACATCTGCAAGAAAACAACTGAGGTCAGAGAGCATCAAGGACTCCACAGTCGTCGTCCTCCTCCTCCTCCTCCTCCTCCTCCTCCTCCTTCTCCTCCTCCTCCTCCTCCTCCTCCTCCTCCTCCTCTCCGCAAACCCCACTTCCTTCTAGCACCGATGATGTTTCCTAGTTGGGTAATGAAACATCAGCAAGAAAACCGCCAAGCTCAGAGAACTTCAAGGACCCCACAACCTGCAATTCTTTGGATCCGTTCCTTTTCCTGATCAGCCGTGCTCCCCTTGTGATCCTGAAGGATCAGGAAAGCCATTCTTCCAGCTAGGGAGGGTACCTCTTTAGCTCAGGAAGCTCAGTCCCTTTTTGTTAGCATTTGAGGAGAGATGGCGATTGAGGCCAAAAGAGCAAAGGAAGAGCAAAGAGGCTAAAAACATCTGTTTTAGTGCTTCATTTATTCGGGGGGGGGGGGAAAGCCCCAAACATTTGACAGGACCACCCTAGAGACCCCTGGACAGGGAAAAGAAAGCGGCAAGATTTGTCCTGCGCAGCGTCCAAAGTAGGTGTTCATCTTTTTCACCCTTTTCTTGTGCAAGACTTTCGACTTTTGCTCCAATGGATTAACACAACTCTGGAGAAAAGCAGGTCTACGGAAAACGGGGCTCGCTAGAGTTTGAAAAGCAGGACATCCATCGCCCATTTTTGTTCAAAGGAGACGTCGTTCTGAAGACTATTCCAGCCACGGATCCAGGAGAAAAACACCCTAACTCGGAAACCCGAAGCTTCGGAGAGAAAAAAGGACGGGGCTGCGGGGGGGAACCAAGCCAAAAAAAACCAACCAAGAAAAAACACCAACCAAGATGGCTGTTGCATCTTTTTACGGCCTGCACCTCTGCTCACCAGGTGAGCCTCACTAACTTGAAATAGCTGGGGAAGAGGAAGAGATGGATACAGCAGCCAGCCGTCAGAGGAAGGAGCAGCGCGCTGAGGAAAAGCAGGAGGGCCCCCAGCACGTCGTTGTAAAAGATTTCGCTCGCCGGCGCTAAGGAGTCGAGGAAGATCAGCGAGGCAGGCACCATGTGGTCACGCAAGATGGCCAGAGGGATGGAGAAGGAGACGATGACGTGGAAAAGGATCTCGGCCAGGAAGATGCTGTAGATCAGGACGGCGAGCATCAGCACCGTCTGCTCGACCGCCCCGAGGCATTTGCTAGCGATGGCGCCGAGGACAAAGACCAGCTTGCGCCGTGGAGACAGGGGTGACTTGGGGATGGCGGTCTCCCCGAACCTCCCTTGCTGCCTGTAAGGAAGAAAGGGAGATGATAGATGTTTGAGGCTCTAGAAAGAGTGCAGAGAAGAGCAACAAAGAGGATTAGAGGGATGGAGGCTAAAACATATAAGGAACGGTTGCTGGAATTGGGTATGTCTAGTTTAATGAAGAGAAGGACGAGGGGGGACAGGATAGCAGTGTTCCAATATCTCAGGGGCTGCCCCAAAGAAGAGGGAGTCAAGCTATTCTCCAAAGCACCTGAAGGCAGGATAAGAAGCAACGGATGGAAACTAACCAAGGAGAGAAGCAACCTAGAACTGAGGAGAAATTTCCTGACAGTGAGAACAATTAATCAGTGGAACAACCTGCCTCCAGAAGCGGTGAATGCTCCAACACTGGAAGTTTTTAAGAAGAGACTGGACAGCCATTTGTCTGAAATGGTATAGGGCAGGGATAGGCAACCTTGGCTCTTTTATGACTCGTGGACTTCAACTCCCAGAATTCCTGAGTCAGCATGGCTGGTTCAGGAATACTGGGTATTGAAGTCCACAAGTCCTAAAAGAGCCAAGGTTGCCTATCCCTGGTATAGGGTTTCCTGCTTGAGCAGGGGGTTGGACTAGATCCCTTCCAACTTTGTTATTGTTATTGTTATTGTTAGTTATTATAGAGCACCAAGGACCACACAGTCCTCCTCCTCCTCCTCCTCCTCCTCCTCCCTGCAAACTCCCCCCCCCCTTCTAACACTGATGATGTTCCCTAGTTGGGTCATGAAACGTCTTCAAGAAAGCCACCAAGCTCAGAGAATACCAAGGACCCCACAGTCCTCCTCCTCCTCCTCCTCCTCCTCCTCCTCCTCCTCCTTTTGGCAAACCCCACACTCTTCTAGAATAGAATAGAGCTGGAAGGGACCTTGAAGGTCTTCTAGTCCAGCCCCCTGCTCAAGCAGGAGGACCTATACCATCTCACACAAGTGACTGTCCAGTCTCTTCTTAAAAATCTCCAGTGATGGAGCGCCCACGATTTCTGGTGGCAAGCTGTTCCACTGGTTGATTTGTCCTCCCTGTCAGGATTTTTCTCCTTAATTCCAGGTTGCTTCTCTCTTCGATCAGTTTCCAACCATTCCCTCTGGTGTTTTGGGGAATCGTTTGACCTCCTCTTCTTTGTGGCAGCCCCTCAAATACTGGAACACTGCTATCATGTCACCCCTATTTCTTCTTTTCGTCCTGCAGCCGTGCTTCATATGTTTTAGTCTCCAGGCCTTGGATCGTCTTAGTTGCTCTTCTCTGAACTTTTTCCAAGGTTTCAACATCTTTTTTTGTGATATGGTGACCAAAATTGGTTGTGGCGTTCCAGGTGTGTTCTTACTAGGGTTTTATAAAGCGGTACTAATACTTGGCGTGATCTTGATTCTATGCCTCTGTTTATACAACCCAGGACTGTATTAGCTTTTTTGGCTGCTGCTGCTGCACACTACTGGCTCATGGTCAAGTGATCGTCCACTAGGACTCTGAGGTCCCTCTCACAGTTACTGTTTTTAAGCCAGGTCTCGCCCAATCTGTACTTGTACCTTTGGTTTTTCCTGCCTAAATGTAAAACTTTGCTTTTCTCCATATTAAAGTTCATTTTGTTGGGTAGGGCCCATTGTTCAAGTTTTTCAAGATCTTTTTGGATCCTGAGTTTGTCTTCAGGGGTGTTGGCTACTCCTGTCAGTTTGGTGTCATCTGCAAATTTGATGAGTTCCCCTTCAATTCCCTCATCTAAGTCATTGATGAAGTTATTGAAGAGTGCTGGCTGATATGGTTCCCATCTTCAAGAAAGGGGGGGGGAAACGGACCCAAGAAACTACAGACCAATCAGTGTAACATCAATATCTGGGAAGATTCTGGAAAAGATCATCAAAAGACAGATCTGCGAACAACTAGAAGCAAACAAAGTCATAATAACCAGTAGCCAGCACGGGTTTGTTAAAAACAGATCTTGCCAAACCAATCTTATTTCATTCTTTGATAAAGTGACCAAATTATGTTGGCTAGTTGGATCGTGAAATGTCTGCAAGGAAACCACCAAGCTCAGAGAGCACCAAGGACCCCACAGTCCTCCTCCTCCTCCTCCTCCTCCTCCTCCTCCTCTCCACAAACCCACTTCCCTTCTAGCACTGATGATGTTCCCTAGTTGGGTCATGAAACGTCTGCAAGGAAACCACTCAACTCAGAGAACACCAAGGACCCCACAGTCCTCCTCCTCCTCCTCCTCCTCCTCCTCCTCCTCCTCCTGACAAACCTCATTCCCTTCTAGCACTGACGATGTTCCCTAGTTGGGTCATGAAACGTCTGCAAGGAAATGAAGTCCAGAGATCACCAAGGACCCCACAGTTCTCCTCCTCTTCTTCCTCCTCTCTCCCTCCCTTCCTCCCTTCTAGCACTGAGGATGTTCCCTAGCTGGGTCATGAAACGTCTGCAAGGAAACCACCCAGCTCAGAGAGCACCCAGGACCCCACCGTTCAACCCTGAGCTACAAAGATTCTCTTCCATCAGAAACAATGGTTTGTTTTCTCAGATGTTGGCTTCCTTGACTCGATCCTCGTTTTCAATCCCTGTTAGTTTTATTGGTCTACCCAAGAAGTCTGGTGAAGAATGAATGTCTGGCCACTCCAAAAATATCTGAACTCAGCACATCCAATCTTGGGAACCCCCTGACCTGTTGGATTTCGACTGCCATCCCATAGGGCTGGAGGAGGAGGAAACCCCAGCCCTGACTCCCTCCCTTTTTACAGCTTGACCAAACACCTTCTCCAGATGTCAACAGATGTCCGGGCTTACCAGCTGCCCTCTAAACGCTCCATATTTGTCCTTAGGGGCTGTCCTTCTGCTCCGGTTCATTCCTTCTTCATTCCTTCTCCCAGATGTTCCCCCGGTTGGTGACCCCTCTCCCCAGCTGTTGACATCCAAACATTTGTGGCCTTGTAAGGCCCACTAACCCTGAGGGACAGCAAGTTGTGACCTCATGCTGTGGCCGCTGATGTCACAAATTAGCTTGGCCATCAACCGAGTAGCATCTATGAGGAGCAAAACTTGTCCATTGGATCTACAACAAAAATATCTCTCTTTTTTTTTTTCCCCTCTCTGCCCCCATTCCTCCTTAGGACTCTTCCTTATCTCCCTTTTGCTTTCCTCTCCTTTCATTGGGGAGTTGAATAAAAGTGGAAATTGCTTGATCAAAGAGGTGGAAGGAAGGCTGCAAAGTAGAGAACCACCAGCTTCCAATTCTTGGCCTGTGGATAGTCCAAGACTGGTTTTACTCAACGGGGTGTGTTGGACCCAACAACTACGATGCCAATACAGTGCTGGGAATTATGGAGCCATAGATTTGTAGACGGTAAGCATCGGAAAGGACTCTGGAGATTATTCTAGGTCGATATTTCAATCAATCGATCAATCAGAATAGAGCTGGACGGGTCCATGGAGGTCATCTAGCCCAACCCCCTACACAATTTAAGAAAAGTGGCCGTCCAATCTCTTCTTAAAAGCCTCCAGTTTTGGAGCACCCACAACTTCTGGAGGCAAGCTGTTCCACTGGTTAATTGTCCTCACTGTTTGGAAGTTTCTCCTTAGTTCCAGGTTGCTTCTCTCCTTGATGAGTTTCCATCCGTTGCTTCTGGTCCTGCCTTCAGGTACTTTGGAGAATAAGTTGACCCCCTCCTCTTCTTTGTGGCAGCCCCTCAAACACTGGAATAATTGCTATCATGTCCCCCCTACTCCTTCTTTTCTCTAGACTGGCCATTCCCAAATCCTGCAACCATCCTTCATATGGTTTAGTCTCCAGGCCTTTAATCATCTTAGTTGCTCTTCAAATGGGGCCGCTAGTACCCGTGCGGTAGTGCTACCCTGAGTGGGGCAGAACCCACCAGCTATTCCTGGGGCCCTGTGGCTGACAGGCTGTGGACCGGTACCAGACCATAGGTTGGGGACCCCTGGTTTAGGGAACAGAACACTGTTATTTAATTTTATTTGCAATGCAACAAAAAGAATATAAAGAACATAAAGGCAAAGTGCACGGGACCTTTAAATTAGCAAGGAATGTAGAACCATCGGTATGTTTTTTGTTCTGCATTAATTCATGAGTTTAAACCTCGTGGGATTAAAAAAAAAAGATCTTCTGCATTACGTCCATATCACCGTCTTCATTTTTAGTCTGCTTTTAATAATAATAATGATAATAAAGTTGGAAGGGACCTTGGAGATCTTCTAGCCCAACCCCCTGCTCAGGCAGGAAACCCTATACCCGTTTCATACAAATGGCTGTCCAGTCTCTTCTTAAAAACTTCCAGTGTTGGAGCATTCACCGCTTCTGGAGGCAGGTTGTTCCACTGGTTAATTGTTCTAACAGTCAGGAAGTTTCTCCTTAGTTCTAGGTTGCTTCTCTCCTTGATTAGTGTCCATCCGTTGCTTCTTGTCCTGCCTTCAGGGGCTTTGGAGAATAGCTTGACTCCCTCTTCTTTATGGCAACCCCTCAAATACTGGAAGACTGCTATCCTGTCCCCCCTCGTCCTTCTCTTCATTAAATTAGACAGACCCAGTTCCAGCAACCGTTCCTTATATGTTTTAGCCTCCAGTCCCCTGATCATCTTCGTTGCTCTTCTCTGCACTCTTTCTAGAGTCTCAACATCTTTTTTACATCGTGGTGACCAAAACTGGATGCAGGATTCCAAGTATTTTCATTAGAGCTGTTCTCTGGCGTATTTTCCATGAAATGAAAATATTCAAGTCTTTTTCCTGTTTTGTTGTTGTTATTGTTATTGTTTTTGCAATCTGACCATTCCCCCCTCCCCCGCCTGCGACCAACAACAACAACTTGACTTGTAGCTCAACCATTGCTCCCAGCTGGTTTTGTGACATCATTGGTCAAGCTGAGGTCCTCTTAAGCTAGATGGTCTCCTCTGGCTGGGATGGGGAACGGGAGACACCTCACCCAGTAAATGGATCCAGGGTTCAGGCCACAAAGCCGGACACTGAGAAAACATCAAATGCTGAACTAGGAAAGGTAGGTTGTCCAAGGTCAACTCAACCAGGTGTGGTGGTTCTCGGCTGCTTTTTAGAGACCCTCAGAAAATGTTCATCAAAATGGGGGTTGTGCTTGTTTGAACTTCATTGCCAATGTTCAGCTTGACGGTCTCCATCTAATCATTGAAGGGATGGTTTGTAGTTTGTAGCTGAAAGGATTGGTCCTCTCCAGGAGGTGTGCTTGTGGGGCACATCACACACATACACCCAGTCATGCTTTCGTGGACCCAGATATCCCCCGGGGGATTGGTGTAAAAGCTCAAATTAGACCATTGCATGAAATTAGACCATTGGCTGGGCAGAAGGGAAGTGATGGTGAATTTCATGTGTTAGGGAAAAGGTGTGGTTTTCTACAGCAGTATTCCTCATCCTCAACACCTTTAAGATGGGTGGACTTCAACTCCCAGAATTCCTCAGCCAGCCTGGCCCAAGACCCATTTCTCAACCTGGGCAACTTTAAGATGAGTGGACTTCAACTCCCAGAATTCCTCAGTCAGCCTGGCCCAAGATCTGTTTCTCAACCTCGGCAACTTTAAGTTGGGTGGACTTCAATTCCCAGAATTCCCCAGCCAGCCTGGCCCAAGACCCATTCCTCATCCTCAACAACTTTAAGATGGGTGGACTTCAACTCCCAGAATTCCCCAGCCAGCCTGCCCTAAGATCTGTTTCTCCATGCTGGCTGGGGAATTCTGGGAGTTGTAGTCCACCCATCTTAAAAGTTGCTGAGGTTGACAAACAGTGCCGTCCTCTTGGAGTTGCCTGGCAAGGAACGTCCCATCAGGTTGCGTCTCCTGAGCTTCCGTCGCAATCTTGTGATGGCCACCCGGACCCACTTCTGTTCCTCTCCAGGGCCACCACCATGGATTGCCTGGAGACATCTCTACCACCGTCAACACCATTGTCCCCGTTCCGGTCATCTGCTGGTAGCCAAGCCGAGATAGCACCGAGAGGCGATGGTGGGTTTCTGGGGACCCTCCTGAGTGGCCTCAAGATGTTCATGAGCCTCATCGTGTTCCTGGGGCTTTGTGCGTTCACGGCCTACGTGGCCTTGCTCTGCACCACCCTCTTTTTGGCTGCCCTCCAGGTCTTCTTCAGCACCCTCGTCCCATCGGCACTGCTCGTCTTCCAGTTCCTGCTCTCCGCCCTGCTTCTCCTCTTCTGCCTGCAGTGGATGAGGGAGGTGCTGGCCCTCCAGTTCCGCTGCAATGACCCCCTTTGACGAACCTTCATTGAATAGAGCACCTTGGAGGATGGAGTCCCAGGCTGGATTTCTTGGGAAGGGGAGGCGTCTCTAAGTTTGGGCACCCCCGTGTTTGGTGAGGTCAGGCGGTGGTTCGGAATAACAGAAGAGCAGAGTTGGGAGGGATCTTGGAGGTCACCTAGTCCAGCCTGCTGCCAATGGTTCTCCAATCTGTTCTTAAAGAGCTCCAGTGAGGGAGCACCCCTAACTTCTGGAGGCAAGTTGTTCCACTGAGTAATCGTTCTCACTGTATTTTAATCGCTGTATTCAACTTTCTTTCTGATTTAGTGGTGGGTTGCTTTTTTTCTCCGCAGTATAAATACCATTTATGTTTTGAGGACCGGATCTGGTCACATGGCTTTTTTTTTTTGAATCTGAAAAATGTTAAGCATCAAATTTAAACCAGGGGGAAGGGGGAAGATGAGCGTGAAAGCGTCGGGTGACTTTATTAGCACGTGTGGCGCAAGTCCAGAGCTTCCCTGGGTGTCCCTGAGTGGCCCTGATGTTCCACCAGCATCTCAGGACTCGGCTTCCTAGACCCAGGAGACGACGGCCGAGAGGAACAATAGGAACAAAGCTGAGAGGAAGAAGTAGTAGATGTGGAGTCTAAGGTGGGAACTGATGCGGATCAAATCCGCAAAAGGGAAGGCCAGGGGATCCATCCCGAAGTTGACGCAGAACTGCTCGTGGACCATCTCATTCCCCAAGAAGTAGTAGACGGACCAGATCAGAAGGCAGAAGTTGAAACTCATCATTAACGTCTCCCACATGCTGTTGCTTCCGTCCTCGTAAGATGGGCCAGACCATTGCGCGTCACCAAGCAGCAGCTTCCCTAGAAAAGATAAATGGATGGATGGATGGATGAATTGCTGGATGGATGGATGGATAAATTGATGGATGGATGAATGGATGGATGGATGGATGGATGGATGGATGGATGGATGGATGGATGGATGGATGGATGGATGGATGATTAAATTGATGGATGGATGGATGGATGGATGATGGATGGATGGATGGATGGATGGATGGATGGAGATGGATGGATTGGATGGATGGATGGGTGGATGGATGGATGGATGGATGGATGGATGGATAAATTGCTGGCTGGCTGGCTGGCTGGCTGGCTGGATGGATGGACGGATGGACGGATGGACGGATGGACGGATGGACGGATGGACGGATGGACGGATGGATGGATAGATGGATGTTTTCGGAAACAAACCAACATTCTAAGCTTAGTTAATGTTACCTTTGGCAAGATATGGGTATAGAAGAACCAGGGTGGGTCAACCAAGCCTGTAGGCTTAATTTATGTACTGTACGTACCAAGAATCTGGATGACTATTGTAGCCAGATCAAGAGTTGCATCTAAACAGAGCAACTAACTAATTGAAAACAAATCCCAGATCGAGCCAAACTTACCACACTGTGTGAATGTAGTCTTCACAGCTTTATCTGACCTGGTTCGGTCTGCGGTGTGAATCAAGTCTCTTGTTGAGCATCTCCTAGGATCTCAAGAGCTGACCCCATAGCCTAAAGTTGACTGAAATAACAGAACAACAGAGTTGGAAGGGACCTTGGAGGTCTTCTAGTCCAACCCCCTGCTATACCATTTCAAATGGCTGTCCAGTCTCTTCTCAAAAATCCCCAGTGATGGAGCATCCACAACTTCTGAAGGCCACCCGTTCCACTGGTTAATTGTTCTCACTGTCGGGAAATTTCTCCTTAATTCCAGGTTGCTCCTCTCCTTGATTAGTTTCCATCCATTGCTTCTGGTCCTGCCTTCTTCAGGAGCTTTGGAGAACACAGGGTGAAGACTTATTCAAGAACATGGAATAATTGGGTTGGAAGAGACCTTGGAGGTCTTCTAGCCCAACCCCCTGCTCAAGTAGGAGACTAATTTCTGGCAACAATGCAGACGTAGGTCCCCCGACCCCTCACATCCCCCAAAAATAAATAATTAAAGAAGTCCAGGATGCTTTTTCTTTCCCAGGTGTCACCTATAGACCTGTGGGGTTTGTTGGTGGTCTCCCACCCAAGGACTCATTGATTTTGACCCTATGTATCTTCCTGACATCAGTCAGTATCTTCCAGGGCTGCCACCAGAACAGAACACAACAGATATAACAGAGTTGGAAGGGACCTTGGAGGTCTTCTAGTCCAATCCCCTGCTCAAGCAGGAAAGCCTATATCATTTCAGACAAATGGCTGTCCAGTCTCTTCTTAAAGACTTCCAATGTTGGAGCATTCACCACTTCTGGAGGCAAGGAGTTCCACTGGTTAACCGTTCTCACTGTCAGAAAATTTCTCCTTAGTTCTTAGGTTGCTTCTCTCTTAACAGAATAACAGAGTTGGAAGGGACCTTGGAGGTCTTCTAGTCCAACCCCCTGCTCAAGCAGGAGACCCTAGACCATGGGTAGGCAACTGTGGCTCTTTTATGACTCGTGGACTTCAACTCCCAGAATTCCTGAGCCAGCATGGCTCAGCTTGGAAACCTCTCCCTTTCCCCTCAGCGTGGCTGGCTCAGGAATTCTGGGAGTTGAAGTCCACGAGTCATAAAAGAGCCACGGTTGCCTACCCCTGCCCTAGACCATTCCAGACAAATGGCTGTCCAGTCTCCTCTTAAAAACCTCCAGTGATGGAGCACCCACAACTTCTGGTGGCAAGGTGTTCCACTGGTTAATTGTTCTAACTGTCAGGAAGTTTCTCCTTAGTTCCAGGTTGCTTCTCTCCTTGATGAGTTTCCATCCATTGCTTCTTGTCCTGCCTTCAGGAGCTTTGGAGAAGAGTTTGACACACACACCCCAATTCTTTGTGGCAGCCCCTCAGACATTTTAACCTTTGACCTGTGGGCTCCAGACCTCTCCAGAAGCAGGCCCAAATCTCACCTGAAAAATGAAGAAGCTGGAAGCTGGCGGGAGCCAAAGCTCCCTCCAGCTGATTTGAGGTTCATCAATGGGTCCATCTTCCACTTCCCAGCCTCTCTGAAAAGCTCCATTGTGAAGCAGAGAGTAAAGCCCCCGCCCATCTCTGAGGTCACTGACCAATCAAGGGGGACCTTCTAGTCCATCGACAGCTCCAGTCCCAGAGATGGAAGCCTGGCTTGTTCTGCTCAACCCATCCCAGAGGTGAGAACGAGCTGGTGGGCCACAGAAGACGATATTCTACCGCAAGGCTCTCTCCAAACAAACGTGGCCACTTTAAGACTTGTGGACTTCAATTCCCAGAATTCCCCAGCCACGTGGCTGACTGAAGGAATTCTGGGAGCTGAAGTTGACAAGTTGCTAAATTAGGAGACCCTTGTTCTAGTGGCTCGCCCCACTGAAATATAATCTGAGAGCAAACCACACTCCTTACTAGCACTGATGATGTTCCCTAGTTGGGTCATGAAATGCCTGCAAGCTCAGAAACCACCAAGGACCTCACAGTCCTCCTCCTCCTCTGCCTCTTCATCCTCCTCCTCCTCTGCCTCCTCCTCCTCTCCATAAACCCCTCTTCCTTCCCAAGTTGGGAAGGGTAAGTTACTATACACAAGCGGAGCAAAGCCCACACTCACTAGCACTAATGATGTTCCTTAGTTGGGTCATGAAACGTCTGCAAGAAAACCATCAAGCTCAGAGAACACCAAAGACCACACTCTTTCTTCTTCTTCTTCTTCTTCTTCTTCTTCTTCTTCTTCTTCTTCTTCTTCTTCTTCTTCTTCTTCTTCTTCTTCTTCTTCTTCTTCTTCTTCTTCTTCTTCTTCTTCTTCTTCTTCTTCCTTCTTCCTTCTTCCTTCTTCTTCTTCTTCTTCTTCTTCTTCTTCTTCTTCTTC
>JALGBA010003304.1:0-56446 GCA_023970755.1 Azemiops feae | reverse complement strand
CTTCTGTGCTATGTCCTGGATGGAAGGGAGGGAACTGCCAATGATCTTTTCAGCCATCCTCACCACTCTCTGCACCGCCTGTCTGAAGCAGTGATGCTTCTAAACCAGACTGTGATGCTGTACGACAGGATGCTCTTGATCATCCCTCTGTAGAAAGTGGTAAGGATAGGGGAAGATGTGCTTTTCTCATACGACGCAGAAAATGCAGGCGCTGCTGTGCCCGCTTCACCAGTGTCTTGCTGTTGAGCAACCAAGCCAGCCTACTTGTTAACTACACACCCAGGAATTTGATGCTGGTAACCATCTCCACAGGTGAATCATTAATGCACAGAGAAGTGTGGCTGTGCCTGCCTTTTCTGAAATCGACAATGATCTCTTTGGTTTTTCCTGTATTTAAAACTAGGCTGTTTTCCTTACACCAGTTCACCAAACCCTCAACCTCCTTGCGGTAAGCACCCTCATTGTCATCATGAATAAGGCCCACTACTGTTGTATCATCTGCAAACTTCACAATATGGTTGGTGGCAAACCACCCTAAGTGGGGGGTTCTCACTGTTATTAGGCCCCCTGGGGTCTTGCTTCTTGGGTATGAAGAAGGTGGGAGCCAAGGCAGGAGACTGGGAGGGTCTTATGAATCCCTTTTACAAATTAGAGTCCAAATATTGTTCTAAAGTTTCTAACTCTGTAGTAGACATTTGGTACTGTCTCTTGGTGGGAATTTTGGCACCAGGGACCAGGCGTATGGTGCAATCACAGTCTCTGTTTGGAGGGAGGGCCGAGGCTTCCTCCTCCCCAAATACATCAGTGAAGTCTGCATATTTACTTGGCAGATTGGGAATCTCTCTGTGAACCATTAGGGGGCCTGGTGGGGGGCTTCGGAAGGCCGATCACAGTGAGAAAGTGTTTCAGGATTTTCAAAGGTAATAGAGTGGTTTTTCCACTTCATAGTGGGGTCATGGTGTTGTAACCTAGTGGTTCCCAGCACTATTGGAAGATCTACATGTTCAGCTAGAGTGTTGTCAGAATATTGATATATTGTTAACTTCAAAGGCACTGTGGCATGAGTAATAGGGCCTGATTTTAAAATTTGACCATCAATAGTTATTACTGGCAATGGGGACTTCAGGGGAACCTTAGGTATCTTTAGTTTCTGAACTGTGGCTTGGTTTATGGAGACAGAAGTTAACCCAGAATCTATCAAAACAGGTATGGTGGTTTCCTGACCACTGGGAAGTGTCGGTAAAATCAAATTTTATTAATGTACCTGAGCATGGAAGTAATTGAGCACCGTGCAGTGTTGGGTGCCCCCCCCCCCCTGTGAGCTCATGGCGGGAGGGCATTTCTCATTTCCCTGGCCTTGGAGCTTGTCCAAGCGGTGAGTAGTGAAGAAATTGCTGGGCTGTCTGTTGTCTCTCCTGGGAGGTTTAGTAGGGAGATTCTTGACCATGTGGCCAGGCTCTCTGCAATAGAATCACAGGGCTAGTTATCTGTGCCTTTGCCGTTCTTCTGCTCCCGGGGATTGTCTGGCTGCTCCAATTTGCATTGGCTCTTCAGTGTCAAAATCCAAGGGGGCAGGGAGGCTAGGGGTAGTGACAGGAGGAGTCGCTTTGGAAGCGGTTGGCTGGGGCTGCTGAAAAATGCTTTAAGTTCTGAGAATCAAGACTTACTGCAGCTGTTATAGTGGCTAGGCAGAGGTCATGTAGGCCCTGGGGAATCCCTTGTTGTAACAGTTGTCATTATGGCCTTGTTGAGCCCCCTTTTGAATTGCACCTTTAAGGCTTGCTTATTCCAATCCAGATCTGCTTCAATGAGCTTGAAATCTTCAACGTATGTTCTGAAAGAGTTGTTGCCTTGGCAGAGTTGGAAGATGTGTTGTTCAGCAGTTTCTAGCTACATAGGGTCTCCAAGTTGCTAAATCTAGTGAGTATGTTTGGATAACTATTCAGGATGGGGTTGTTGGTTTCGATGAGTGGAAGGGCCCATTTGGCAGAGGAGTCAGTTAAAAGTATGTGGATGGAGGAGACTTTTGATCTGTCGGAAACTCCCCAGGTCGGTTGTTGATGAACACATTGCACTGTGCTATGAATGTTCTCATCAGACTCATTAGTGAATCTCTATGGTAGGTAGCCAGACTTGGGGATGAGCGTGGCAGGAGCAGGCAGTTGTGCCTGGGCTGGTAGAACAGGTGGTTGAGATTGCAGAGGAATGCCTTGTTGAGTCAGGATCTGTATTTGCTGCATCATCTGTTGAAAACTGTCTGCAAGATTTCTGATTTCATCTTCAATGCCATCTTGGCATCTGCTGATAGTGCAAAGGTCTGCCTCATCTGCTATTGCTGCACTCTGGGATCTGAGGTCATGGCTAGAATATTCCGGAGCCTGAGAAAATTTTTGGTGAAGGGGAGTAGCTCAGAGTAATGTCAAGCGCCGGAGATTCAGGCAGTTCAAATGAGTATAAAGATTTATTGCAAGCTTAAGCTCTCTGCAAGAATCTGACCAACTAGCAGTCAAGGGAAATGCGCAGGAGATAAGAGAGGCATTCAAGGTGGGCTCGGCCTATATCCCTTGCGGGCACACAGGGACTCATATCTTATGATACATTTCATCCCTCCCTTGGGCATAGCCTGGTCATCTCCAACACAGACATTTATATGATGCAAATACAGTATATCAATAACTAATAGAAAGCCCATTCAACAGCTTTAAAACTTTGGAGGGGGGCAGTGTTTGCCAAACTGCAACCCAAGCTGTAGCAGTCTTTGAAAACAAGTACTGATCCTTAGAAAAAATATAAACACTATTCAGCTACATTGCTGCAGCCATGATCTTGCCAGAGCGCTAGGAAAAGAGGGTAGGTTTCCTCCAAAATGTACAACTAAGGAACTGATGATCAGGCAAGTTAAGCTTAAAAACTTAATTCACATGTGGGCAAAAGCCTATCTGTAATTTCCCACTTGATCATGTTTGTAGTTCTGGGTGGGGAAAAAGGCACTGAACAAGAGTCTCCAGCTATGTAAACATATCCACATTTACGAAGCAATTCTGTGAATTTAGAATGCATTTACTCAATGCTAATGTCATTATATTTTTTCTCAACTAACTCTAGGGCTTGCATTCATACAACACCCTGAACCATGAACTAATCACAGGGGTCAGGTTTGCACAGCACACTAGGTTAAAATGTGCCTGCCTAGTTTATGCTTCAGTGTGCTATGTGATTATAATGCTAAAGCACAGTGGCAACAAGCTGAATTTTTATCGCCCAATTTTCAGTTTTGTTGAGAATAAGATTACAATAGGTCTGTCAAACTAATTTGTAGTGAATACAAATTCCCTTTGAAGAAGTCAAGATACTGAAAGGTGTTGTAAGGACCCACCTCAATTTACATCTTAAGAAGACAGAACTCTTGGAACGGTTTTTCCAACAGGAATCTTTATTAAGAAAAACTGACTGAAGGCATGCTAGACAGGATCTGGGGGACCCCCCTGATCATTCAATGTTTTAAAGCGTTCCCAAGCAGTCCCACCCCACATTCCTTCCGGTCAATCCAAATTGGCAGATGGCTGGGTGTTAAATCCATCGGATCCCAAACATTGTAATCTTCCCCCCTTTTTTCCTTGCTGCCGGTAAAAGGAGGCTTCATAGGGAGTGAGATCAAAGGCTGATTGCCGTATTGTTATGGTTAGTACTCCAGAGAGGGAATCCACAGAGGATGTTTCTTTGTAGTTGATAGAAGGAATGCCAGTCATAAACACACGTGTTTACTCCCCCCCCCCTTTGTAGTATGACAGAATCCAAAAGAGAGTAAGAATTGGGTTTTCCCAGAGTAGATTAGTTAGAAATAAAATATAATTGGATTCTGACATCCGGCTCCCCTTAAAAATGAGAGAGGTCCACCTGTAGAGAAAACAAAACAGGTATAAAAGTTAGTCTGGCTTGTTAGGATACTCTGTATGAAACTTCTTTAAAAGCTTCGGGGCTTTGACATGACGTTTATGGACCCACTCGTTGTGAGAGGCGGAGAGGTGCTTCCATGTTACTAGGTATTGAGTTGACCCATGATATTTTCTAGAGTCCAGGATTTCCCTTATTTCGAAGTGTTGTTCGCCTTCTATCATGATTGGTGTTGGTGGGGGGGGGGGATTTTTGGCCGTAAGGGTGACTGTTGTTCTCTTTTCAGCAAACTGCAGTGGAAAATTGGGTGTATTTGCCTAAGATTCTTGGGTAATTCTAATTCTACTGTTACTGAGTTTATGATTCTTTTAATTGGAAAAGGCTCTATATATTTTGGTCCAAGTTTTTTACAGAGTTGTATAGATTTTAAGTATTTTGTAGACAGATACACCATTTCTCCTATAATGAATGGTGTGGGCTCCACCCTTTTCTTATCTGCTTGTGCTTTGTATGCTTGCCTAGCTTCCTCTAGAGCATTTCTCACTATTGGCCAGGTGTTTTGTAATTGTTCCATCCATTCTTTCAGTGATGGGATTTCTGGTTCGTTTGGGGTTAGTTCTGGCATGGGGTTGAAACTTTGGCCGGTAGCTATTTGAAAAGGAGTGTAACCTGTGCTGGAGTGGACTGCATTATTGTAGGCAACCTCTGCAAAAGGCAACAGGTCCGTCCAATCTGACTGCTGGAAATTTAGAAAACATCTTAAATATTGCTCAAGTACTCCGTTACATTTTTCTGATTGACCATTTCCCTGAGGATGATGGCTAGACGTCAGTCCCTGGGTGGTCCCTAAAAGGGATAGAAATTCCTTCCAAAATGCAGATGTAAATTGCACTCCCCTATCAGATATGATGCGTTGGGGTGCCCCATGCAATCTGTAAATATGTTGCACGAAAAGTTTCGCTAAAGCTTTTGCGGTGGGGATCTTTTGGCAAGGAATAAAGTGAACCTGTTTGGAAAATAGGTCTGTGACCGTCCAAATGACAGTATTCCCATTGCTTTCTGGTAATTCCACTATAAAATCCATGGCTATTTCCCTCCAGGGGGCTGAGGGATTTGCCACTGTTTGTAACAGTCCTGGCGATTTCCCTTGCAACCTTTTTGCAGTTGCACACTTTGGGCAGCTGGCCACGTAACTTTCTATGTCTTTTTTCATGGATGGCCACCAAAATTGCCGTTTAATTAAGTGCAATGTTTTTACAAATCCAAAATGCCCTGTTGATTTTGTGTCGTGGCAAAGTTGCATGAATGTGATCCTTTGGGTGGTCGGTATATATAACTTCTCCCCCACCCAAGGCAGTCCGTCTTTCATTGTGCACACATGTTTATTTTTCTGGAACCATTCATCTGTTTCCAAACTTTTCCGGAATTCAATTCCGGTCTGGCTATCCAGCTGTGGTTTTAATTTAACTTGGGCTCTGGTAGTCACTGGCGCTGCCAGTTGTGATTCTCCCATGATTGGTTTAGAGTCAGTGGCTCGCGTGCTGTTATATTGGGGCATGCGAGATAATACATCTGCCAGAAAGTTCTTTCCCCCCGGCAAATGCTTGAGCTTAAAATTGAATTGGTGAAAATGCTGAGACCAGCGGGCTTGCTTGGGGTTGTGTTTTCTGGGTGTTTTCAAGGCTTCCAAATTTTTGTGCTCTGTCCACACCTGGAAAGGGATTTTATTGCCTTCAAGGAATTGGCGCCATGTAAGTAATGACCAACGTATCCCATATGCCTCTTTCTCCCACACGGGCCAGCGCTGTTCCGTTTCAGTGAGTTTCCTGGACGTATACGCGCAGGGTTGCAACATTCCTTCATCATTTTCTTGTAATAGTACAGCCTCCACTGCCACATCACTTGCATCCGTCTGTATTACGAAGGGTTTGTCCATGTCTGGGTGCCTCAGTACTGGTTCGGCAGAAAAAAGTCTCTTTAATCTCTCAAATGCCGCTTGGCATTCCATTGTCCATTTTAGTGGCTGGCTAGGTTTCACTGAGGATTCTCCCTTCGTTTTTAGTAAGCTCGTGAGGGGCAGGGCTATCTGGGCAAATGAGGGGATGAATTGGCGGTAAAAGTTTGCAAAACCCAGGAAACTTTGCAGTTGCTTTCTTGTGCGAGGTGGTGCCCATTCTAATACTGCCCTGACCTTTTCTGGGTCCATTTCAATGCCTTGTGGGGATATGCGGTAACCTAGGTAGTCTATTCTTTCCTGGTGAAATTCACATTTTGATAATTTGGCATATAGGTGGGCGGCTCGCAGTTTCTTTAAAACCGCTCTGACTAGGTTGACATGTTCCTCTTTTGATTCGGTGAAGATAAGGATGTCATCTAGATAAACCAGGACCCCCTTAAATACCTCATTGTACCTCATTGATTAATTGCATAAATACTGCGGGGGCCCCTTGTAATCCAAAAGGCAAAACTTTGAATTTGTAGCACCCCATTGGGCAATTAAATGCGGTTTTCCATTCATCTCCTTCCCTAATTCTCACGCGGTAATACGCTTCCCTTAGATCTAGTTTAGTAAAAATCTTTCCTTTTGAGAGGTGTGATAACATGTCCTTCATGAGGGGTAGGGGGTATAGGTTGCTTTCACTGATTGTATTTAGGAGCCTATAATCAATGCATAAGCGTAAAGAGCCGTCCTTCTTCTCTCTAAAGAGGACCGGAGCGGCCACCTTAGGTTTGGCTGGTTCAATGAACCCCCTTTCTAGGTTTTTCTTTATAAATCTCTCCATTTCCTCCTTCTCCTTTGGGCTCATTGAGTATAATCTGGGCTTTGGGAGTTTTGCCCCGGGCTTGAACTCTATGGCACAGTCCGTGGGTCGGTGGGGGGGAAGCTCATCCGCCCTCTCCTTGCTGAAAACTTCAGCCAGGTCTCTGTATTCCTCTGGTATTTCTGGTAGCCCCTTTTCTTCACCCATGGACGCTATTTCCGTTTTTAATTTTGATAGATCCCCTTGGGGTTTTAAGTCTGTAGGGTCCTCTTTCAGGAAATTGATTTCTTTCGTCCTCCAATTTACCCAGGGGTTCCATTTTGTTAACCATTCCAGCCCTCGGATCATCGGGCATTCCATGCCTGGGGTCACTACAAACGTTATGTCTTCCTCATGATTTCCCAGGGATAGGTGGATTGGTAACGTGGCTAGGGTAGCTGGCACCCCCCCCCTGCTATGGACCCATCTAACTGGCCAAATGAGATTGGTTGTTCCAGCCTCCTCACTGGGATGCCCAGATTTCCCACTAGGGTCGGGCTAATTAGGCAGCGGGTGCAGCCAGAGTCTATTAAGGCTTTCAGTTTGACAGCTTCGGGCATGAAGGGGGCTAATATAGTCACTGTCTTGAGGATGGGTGGGATGGATCCACTTACCAGTGGTTCGCCCTCCGAGCTGTCATCTGGGGCGTCCACCGGCCCTGCGGTATAGGCTGGGGCTCTTTCCCCATGATGGGCGGAGGTAGGGGATTCCACAGCCTCTATTCCTCTCATGGCAGATTCTTTTGACTTAGCTGGGGACTTCCCAGGTTTGCTGGCCGGTGGTCTGTCTGGGTTGTGCTGGGGGGCTTTCGAGCGGCATTCTACAACCCGATGCCCCTCTCTCCCGCATTTGAAACAGCCCATTGGTTTCTTGGCCATAGCCGATGGCTTCGCTGGTTCGCGCGTTGGTTCAGGCGGTGAGCGGCTCCATTGTTTTCCTCGGTGGTGCCTCTTCAGTAGGTCGATCTCTGCTTCCTCTGCCAGGACGTACCATTCGTCGAGTTGGTGTGGGTCCCCCCAGGGCAGGCAAGCGTCATATAGGTTGTAATTCAGACCGTCTTTGAAATGGCTAAGGAGGATGTCTTCCAGCCAGTTCAGCTTGCTGGCAATGGTTCAGAATTCTTGCGTATATTCGGCTACTGGCCGTCTGCCTTGCCTCATCGTTTTGATTCTTTCGCTTGCTTTGCGATCAGCCGAGTGGTCTTCAAATCGCTTTCTCAGAGAGGACATGAAACGGTTGAAGTCGTTGAGCTCTGGGGCATTGGAATCATGCAAATTCACCACCCATTCGGCGGCCGGTCCATTCAGAGCAGATTGCACAATCCGAATACGGGCTTTGTCGCTAGGGATGTGTTGCCCGTGTTCCTCCATGTAGCCAAGGACTTCGGTTAGGAAAAACCCCAAGCGTGTCGGCTCCCCCTTGAATTTCGCGTCCAACGGCGGAAGTCTTTGAATGGATCGGTGCCTTCTTCATCGGTATTGTCTTCCATCCGAATTGCCATCTGCAGGTCGGCGGGGGGTGGGGACTACTGGATCAGCGGATGTCCCCGGGGCTGCAGGTTCCAATTCCCCCTCAGTGTCTCTCCAGTTGCGGCTCCAGGAGTTGGTGGGGCCGTGGGGCTCAGGATTGTCCTCTCCTAGGGGCTGAGGGTCCTCTTCATCAAGTCGATAGCTTTCTCTAGGATCCAGTTCGAGTGCTGTGCCCAGCTTCCTTCATCTTCGCTTGTGTGCAGGGATCTCTCCATCTCCTGCTTCCATCCTGGTTGGTTGGCCCCCCGTCTCAGGGTCACCTTTCTTGATTTCTTTTCCCACTCGCCTTTCTTTCCAACGCCCATTGACCACCGAGGCTTGTGGTTACGCGTCTCCACCACCTCTTCTCCTGAGGAATCTGACCCTTCAGATCCGGATATTTGGCAGGTTTCCAGTTGGGGCAACGGCTCCCTCTCCGGGGGCTTTCCCCCTTCCCTGCTTAGTCGTCTGACATGGTAATTTTTGCAAAGTCCCCCGGTAAGGTTCTTCCTTCCAGGTTGACTAATTTTGCAGATCCTGTCTAATGTAAGGACCCACCTCAATTTACATCTTAAGAAGACAGAACTCTTGGAACAGGTTTTCCAACAGGAATCTTTATTAAGAAAAACTGACTGAAGGCGTGCTAGATAGGATCTGGGGGACCCCCCTGATCATTCAATGTTTTAAAGCGTTCCCAAGCAGTCCCACCCCACATTCCTTCCGGTCAATCCAAATTGGCAGATGGCTGGGTGTTAAATCCATCGGATCCCAAACGTTGCAATCTTCCCCCCCTTTTTCCTTGCTGCCGGTAAAAGGAGGCTTCATAGGGAGTGAGATCAAAGGCTGATTGCCGTATTGTTGTGGTTAGTACTCCAGAGAGGGAATCCACAGAGGATGTTTCTTTGTAGTTGATGGGAGGAATACCAGTCATAAACACCCGTGTTTACTCCCCCCCACTTTGTAGTATGACAGAATCCAAAAGAGAGTAAGAATTGGGTTTTCCCAGAGTAGATTAGTTAGAAATAAAATATAATTGGATTCTGACAGGTGTAAAGGAAAGGTAGCTGACCTGTCAATCCCAGATGGCTGGTAATGGGCAGAGAACACAGAAGCCTATAAAATTCAAACATCAAGGAGTCAAGCAGGAGGGTGGGGTTTCCCTTTCAGGTGGCTTTTTATAATGGTGCCCATTTTTACCTTGGTCTTCTGGTCTTTGTATTTTCTCCTCTAAAGTTAAGGTAAAGCAGAGCCCCAGCCAAGTGGATTTCAATAGCAAGATAAGGTCAGGGAAACTCATTGCAATGTACTTGTTAGGTTCCGAAGGAAAGATGCAATTCAAGGAATTCTGAGGCATTGTTTACCTAGAAAACTCTTTATTTTTGCAACATAGCTTCAGTACGTATAAAGTGAAGCCAAAAACTAAACCCTCCTACTTCTTCTCAGTGTCTAAGCATATTCTCCTCCCTCATGTAACAAGTCATTAATCACATTCCCCAATTAGTTTAAAGTGTGAGCTTTCCCTCCTGCCATATCGTTATCTTCTCATATTTCATCCTTTGAAGACGCTCTGCTGAAATATTGTTATGGCTAAATAGTTCTCAGCACATTCTTTCACTCCCTCCCCCCCATACTATCTAATAGTGGCTCTTAAAGTAATACACAGGTTAAGTAGTGAATGTCTGCATCCATATATATTGTCAAGCATAACATTCGATGTTAGCAGCCTTGACATCCGGCCCCCCTTACAAAAACGACAGATCCTGTAATGTAAACAAAAGCATATGTTAATGATCAGGTTTCGGTTTGTTGGGATATTTTGCATGAAATCTTTTGACGAGTCTGTCAGCTTCCACCTCTCATGATTTCACCCAGGTGGCTTCAGATAGCAGGTATCCTTTCCATTGTACTAAGTACTGCAATTTGCCTTTAAAGATTCTGGAATCAAGAATACGTTTCACTTCATAATGGGTCTGCCCTGCAACTACGAGGGGCCCAGGTGCTTTCTTTGGGGGAGGTCTTATAGTGGAGCCCCGATAAGGTTTTAACAAGCTACTGTGGAAAACAGGGTGAATTTTACCCAGAAGTCTAGGAAGTTTCAGTTTTACGGTGACCGGATTGATGACCTTTACGATAGGGAATGGCCCTAGGAATTTCGGTCCTAACTTCTTGCTAGGTAATTTAAGGCGTAAATATTTGGTTGACAGATAGACTTTTTCCCCAACTTGAAATGTTCTTTGGGGAGCCCTCTTTTTGTCAGCTTGTTTTTTATAGGTTTCAAAAGTCTTTTTTAAAGCAGACTTAGTGTTCTTCCAAACTTCCTCCCATCCCCTCACCCATTGGTCAAGTGTCTGGGAAGCGGTTGGCACTTGGGGATATTCAGGTATTGGACCGAACTCTTTGCCTGTGGCTACTCTAAAAGGTGTGTAGCCGGTACTGCTGTGCACAGAATTGTTGTACGCCACCTCTGCAAAAGGAAGGAGGTCAGTCCAGTTAGTCTGTTGATAGGATACGTAGCATCTGAGATATTGCTCCACCATTTTGTTGGCGGCTTCTGCAGCTCCATTGGTGGCTGGATTAAAAGCAGATGCTAAGCCTTGAGATGATCCAATTAATTTAAGAAAACTCCTCCAAAACTTTGCTGTGAACTGCACCCCCCTGTCTTGAGATTATTCGCTTAGGGGCGCCGTGCAGTCGGTAGATATGTTTCAAGAACAATTTAGTCAGTCGTTGGGCGGATGGGAGTCCTTTGCAGGCGATGAAATGAGCCTGCTTCGAAAACAGGTCTATTACAGTCCAGATGACAGTATTTCCTCTACTCTCAGGTAGGTCTACGATAAAGTCCATAGCTATTTCTTCCCAGGGTTGGGAAGGGTCTGCCACCAGCTGCAGTAACCCAGGGGTTTTCCCCGGGATTCTTTTCATTGTGGCACATACGGTACAACTCTTCACATAATTTTCCACATCCCGTTTCAGTCCAGGCCACCAGAATTGCCGGCGGGTGAGATGTAGAGTTTTTAGGTATCCAAAGTGTCCAGCCTGTCCAGTGTCCATCATGGCTGTGTTTGAGAGCATTTAGACGGAGGGATTCGGGTAAATACAGTTTCCCTCCCTTGTAAGCCAAACCATCCCGGCACGTCAAGGAGGTTTGATTATCTTTGAACCATTGATCGGTGAGGAGCTCTCGTTTTATTTTCTTTGCTCCAGGGTCATCTGGGTTGGGGACCCTGCAAGGTGTGATTTGTGCAACAGGCTCTGGATTAGAGATAATCGCCTCATTAACTTCTTCACGTTTGCTTTTGTATTGGGGCAATCTAGATAGCGCATCAGCTAGGAAGTTTTTTTCCCCTGGGATGTACTTTAGAGTAAAGTTGAAGCGGTTAAAGTACTGTGCCCACCGTACTTGCTTTGGGGACAATTTGCGGGGAGTTTTCAGTGCCTCTAGGTTTTTGTGATCTGTCCATACTTCAAATGGCACCTTGCTGCCCTCTAGGTAGTGTCGCCAGTTTAACAACCCCCATCTAATTGCGAAGGCCTCTTTTTCCCATATTGCCCATCTCCGTTCACTTTCCGTAAATTTTTTTGAGGTGTAGGCGCAGGGTTGCAGGATTCCATCCTTGTTCTTTTGAAGTAGTACAGCTCCAACGGCCACATCGCTGCCATCGGCTTGTATTACAAAAGGTTCCCCTGGGCAGGGGTGCTTTAGAACTGGTTCAGCGGCAAATAGTCTTTTTAAATTCTCAAAAGCCATTTGACAGTTCATAGTCCATGCTACTGGTTGGCCCGGTTGCGGCTTCCCTCCTTTTTTCCCTGTTTTGAGTAAGTCTGTAAGGGGTAGGGCAATCTTGGCAAAAGAGGGGATGAATTGATGGTAGAAGTTGGCAAAACCTAGAAAGCTCTTCTGATCTCTTTGGCTTTGCTCCCAGCTGGGGGACTTGTGAGGGTTCTCTCTCAACAGGCTTGCACGCTGCGGCTCCCAACTCTGAGGGACTTACAGCTGCAGGAAAGCTAGTCTCCGGTAATTCCTCTCCTTCCATGACGTTCCTTTCATTTGTCAGTCTACTCCTTTATTTTTGGAATAGTGACTAGGAATTCAGATCCCTAAACATCTAAAAAGTTTGTTGGTTTTTGGGTTGATGTTAGGTTCCGAAGGAAAGATGCAATTCAAGGAATTCTGAGGCATTGTTTACCTAGAAAACTATTTATTTTTGCAACATAGCTTCAGTACGTATAAAGTGAAGCCAAAAACTAAACCCTCCTACGTCTTCCCACAGTGTCTAAGCATATTCTCCTCCCTCATGTAACAAGTCATTAATCACATTCCCCAATTAGTTTAAAGTGTGAGCTTTCCCTCCTGCCATATCTTTATCTTCTCATATTTCATCCTTTGAAGACGCTCTGCTGAAATATTGTTATGGCTAAATAGTTCTCAGCACATTCTTTCACTCCCTCCCCCCCATACTATCTAATAGTGGCTCTTAAAGTAATACACAGGTTAAGTAGTGAATGTCTGCATCCATATATATTGTCAAGCATAACATTCAATGTTAGCAGCCTTGACAGTACTATTTTATGGAGTGAGATTTGAACTGTGTAGACATGTTATGGTAGATATGCATTTATGTGGGAGCCTGGCTGAGAGAGCAGCTATTGTTCTTGAGCTGAAGGTATTTGAAATCAGCCTCTTCAAGAAAGGAATGTTCAGTCATTCTCCTTTTCACTTTCTCCTAGATCACGGGTGTCAAACTCGCGATGTCACGTGACATGTCGTGACGTATTGTGACTTTTTTCCCATTGCCGGCAATGGGGTGGGCGCGGTTTTGGCATGACGCATCCGGCCCATGGGCCGGCAGTTTGACACCCCTGTCCTAGATCTTTGAGCTTGCTATATATAATACTGATTTTACATTCTTAAAGAATCTTTGGTGCTCACAGTGAGAACACACATCTCCTTGACAGATCAGGCCACTTGCAGAAAGGAATTGCCACTTTCTTTCTTCCTGGCAAATACTGTTTAAGTGGGATGGGGATTTCTCTGGAGTAAAGTGGTTGGGAACCAGCAGGAACCCAAGCCACAGCTACCACATCTCTACATGCATGCAACCCATTAGAAAACTCTTGAAGTAACACAACTATTTTAGCAAAATAAGTCCCCCATTTCTGGCCCCACTTCCAGGAACATCACAACGTCACCTATATCATGCTCCCTAAGAGACAGAATTTCATTTTCTTAAATTTTATTTTCATTTTATCTCTTCACCCCCTTTCCTGCTGTAGAAGAGTTGACCAGCCTGTCATGTAACAAAAGAGTATATTTCTATGAAAACTACAATAGAACCTTACACCATTTCCCCCAGACAAGGCCCTGGACATAAGTTGCTCCTCAAACATCGATACATACATTTGTATTATAATTCTCTAGTTGATATTCCAACACTTGCCTCACCCCCCACAACTTTTCCGAGATGGGGAGAAGAGATGCTACATACCATCTCAAGCCAGGTTTCTTGAATACCATGCTTCACTCGTTTTTTTATGTATTTACACACATCACATCTTTAATTTGTCACAACTTCACAGAGACCTCTGGCACCTCTTCACTCCAAGAGTGACCAAGATAAGACTGCCTAATTTGGCATCAGGTGATATCCTTAGGGTCAGGTAGTAGTGTGTCCCAGCCAGGTAACTTCCTCATCCCTTTTTTATGTATGTACGTCAGGGACAATGGCAATAAGGTGGTTTACTGGCAAGCAGCTGTCAACAAAAGAGTGTGATGAAGGAAGACAGAGGTCCTCCAAAGTAGGGTAGTGCAAAGGAGGATGTAAAGACAAGGCATAAAATGATGTAGCACAGGGGTCTCCAACCTGTGGGCCACGGCTGGCAGCCAGTGGGCCGCGGAACAAGCTGGCCAGTGCGTGCATGTGTGCTTACTCCCACTCATGCTAGCGCCACTGCCGCTATGCAAAGGGGGCGCCGTGTGGCAAAAACAAGGTGCCGCACAGCAAAAATGGGGTGGTGCTAGTGCCCACGCAGTGAAAATGGGGCGGTGCTAGCGAGTGTCACGCGGGCGCTAGCACCGCCCCATTTGTGTCTCACGTGGTCATGGTCCCGTTTGTGTGTGGGCACATGCACGCATGTAAAATGCTTCCCCCTCCCTTTCCCTCCAGTCTGCCAACCGAGAAAGGTTGGAGACCTCTGATGTAGCAAATACAAGCAAACCAATCCCATGGTCAGATGGAGATCTTGAAGGGAATTATCTCAAAAGTGCCTCTTTGCAATCGGAATCCTTCTTATTGATGCTTATTATACTAACATAGGACAAACCTTAATAATTAACCATTATCCATAGCCTAATTCTGGGAGAGGTTTTAAATAATGAAGTGCCCATGAAACATTGTCAGAGCTAAACTAGTTAAATGTATCTTTGCATCAAACAAGGATTTAAAAAAACACAATTAGCACCAACTGGTAGACCGATAATTAGCAAGAACAGAGTTCCCCATTCTCTGCCAAAAATTAAAAAAACATCCCAAAGCTATTATTTGATTTGAGGGTGAGAAAGTGGGCTCTTTGTATTCCCAACCAATGCTAGTTTCGATAGCAGGTTTCATTAGGATAGCTCTTAAGAAAGGAAAGGGTTAAATAATCAGGTATGTGTGCTAATGTCCAGGAGTCCTCTAAGTTTCGTGGGACTTAATTGCCTACCATAGATACAGCATGATAGCAATAATATCTACAAGTTATCCAACACATTGAAAACTTTACCCACTTTTTAAAACTATACTGCCAACATGTGGGCCACATCCTCAAAGGGGCAGGGGGGGAACAACATAACTGACACAAACAACTGCATGCAGCGTATGGATCCAAAAGATTTCTATCAGGAACATGCCCATTTACATCAATCATTTTTTGTGATGTTAGCCCTTCCTTCATACATTGTTATGAAACTCCAATATTTGATCCAATAACATACTATTTTTTTTCTTGCAGGGCTTTTGAAGAATACAACCAGATTCATTGGAATATAGCAACAACTTCCCCAAAAGCCTTATGATTTATTTTTTAAAAGCAGAATTCTTCTAGAATTAAGGGAAAGTTTAGGTTTGAACTTTGATATCCCTATCCTAGGATGTGGCAACAAATTCACAGGGGCTCCATGGAATATTTTAAATTGTTAAAAGAAAACACAGTGATACTTGACATCTGTCAACATGCAAACTATTAGCTTGAAGAAGTCCAGGTTTGGCCTGGGGACACTATGAAAAAATTACAGAGCCACTAAGGATGCCATAAACTGAGAAAGTGTGGGAACCTCTGTTCTAAATTGCATTTTGATTTAAAAAGCTACCATGTACCAGGCCAGAATGCTTTTAGGTTTTGCCATGTTGACAAAGGATGGGCTTATCTTGGACAAGAGAGGAAAAAATTGCACTGCTAGAAGTCCATGGTTACACAACCAAATTTTGGCAGCAATATAAGTAGGTGTTGTGGCAGCAGCACAGGTATTCCTTGACTTACAACCACAGTTGGAACCAGAATTTCTGTTGCTAAGCAAAGGTTAGGTTGTTAAGTGAGTCGCATCCAACTTTGATTTTTTTGCTATGGTTGGTAAGCAAATCATTGCAGGTGTTAAGTGAATCATGTGATTGTTAAGCAAATCCTGTTTCCCCCATTGCCTTTGCTTATCGGAAGCTGACTGGGAAGGTCACAAATGGTGATCACATGAACCTGGGACACTGCAACCATCGTAAATACATGCCAGTTGCCATGCCAGTTGCCAAGTGCCCGAATTCTGATCACCTGAACGCAGAAATGCTGCAATGGCTGTAAGTGCAAGGGCGAGTCATAAGTCACTTTTTTCAGTACCGTTGTAACTTTGAACGGTTGTTTAAACAAATGGTTGTATTTCGAGGACTACCAGTACTGGGCCCAAGGACTACATAAATGGAGTTGAAGACCACATGTGTCACATGCTCATCCATGAAAATACTGGAGTGAATTGGAGGTCTTGGACATGCCACTACACTTACTATGCCCCAACCCCTCCCTATTGCATTCCATGACCAGTTAAAGGCTTTGAATCTTGATCAATTCCATGCCAACTTCCAGCAATAGTTATCTCAGCCTAAAATTCTTTGGTTGATAAACCTGCTTGACCCAGGTCAGTTAAAGATGTAGCAGTTGCATTTACACATGCAGTTTGATTAGGGCTCCTCTTGGTTAGTTTTTCATGGCTTAATTTGGTTGGCTTGGGGTTCAATAGTGCAAGCACAGACAGTGGATTCATGCAAAAACTGGATTATGTGTGTTGTAGAATGTACTCTAGCTTGTTGAATATAACTACAAGGAGCAGGCCAGTTTTTAATTCCTGTTTTCAGCACGCCAAAGACCAGAAGTTCAATAATGTAGTAAAATTGCCCCCCTGCTGGTAGACAGATAAAAATCACTGCATTTCCTCCTACAGTATTTTCCCCTTGCTCCATGCTTTGCTGCTCTGCCATGAAAAGGAAGAGGGACAGAAAACCTCTGGACCTCAGCCTGATACAAAAGCTCTCTGAAATCACTTTGTTCAGACTGCTGGTGAGAAGAATGTTCCCTTCCTTTGGCCACCAATTGGGCAGGTGGAAAGAAGGGGGTCAAAGGGAGAGCAATAAACTGGGGTCCAAAGACAGTGACAAGTGGGGTGACACAAAGGGATCAAAACTCTGAGAAGAGTTAGAGATGAACCATTACAATAGAAAAACAAAGAAATTGTGGTGTTGAAGCAGATCCCTAAGAGAATAAGAGACACCCGAAGACAACATCACTTCTTGACTACAAAGTTAATCACCAAAGGAGTAAACTTTAGATGGTTAATGCCAGAAGGGATCTTAATCAACTGGAACAATACAAGATATCGATTGGATTCAGTTTGGAAGGCAGAAGACTTTGATGAAAGAAACAGAGCATTCCTGGATGAAAGAGTACATCAACAAGAGGATAGAAAAGACCAGAAGCAAACAGAGGAAACAACTATACAAATAGAAGGAGAGAAAGAGAGAAAGAGAAGCCAGATCAAGAGGGTGAGGGAATGGTAAGAGAGCAGAGGACCACGAGATCGACAAGACCTAAACATAAGTAAACAAAATGGAGAAAGAAAACAGATTTTTTTCAGTGAACATAAATGGACTGAACTCCCCTTCAAAAAGAAACAAAATCTTTAAAAAAAATACAGAAATTAAATATTGATATAATTTGTTTGCAAGAGACACATATAAAAAAACACTACTACAAACTTTTGGAATACCCAAACATTGGGAAACTCTATTATGCATCAGCACAACAGAAAAAAAGAGGAGTAGCGTTATACGTCAAAGAGACAATAGACTCTAAAATGATTTATACAGATGAAGAAGGAAGAATTGTGATGGTAGAAATATTTTTACATCAAAAACAAACACTTTTGGTAGTAATATATGCACCAAATAATAAACAAGAAGAATTTTATCAAAATCTTCATTGAAAAATAGTAGAAATGGAGTTTCAAAATATTTGCCTAGTAGGAGATTTTAACGCAATAGTAGATGGGACATTAGACTATAAATGTAGCAAAACAGGAAAAAGTGGAAGAAAAAGATTACCTAAGACCTTTTTTAATATGATAGAGGAAATTGGGGTACAAGATATTTGGAGAGAAACTAATCCAGAAAAACTACAATACACATTCTATTCGAACAGCCATAAATCTTGGTCCAGAATTGATATGATTTGGATGACGCCTGAATTAAGGACCAATATGCAGGAGATTGAGATAGAATTAGACACATGGGCAGACCATAACCCTTTAAAAATGACATGGAAAGGAATACAAAAAAAAACTAAGATGGACCTTGAATCAATCCATATTAAAAGAAAAATAATTTATAGAACTAGCAACAAAAGAAATGGAGTTCTTCTTTAAAGAAAATAAAAAAAGAAGATACAACATTACAAAATGTATGGGATACAGCCAAAGCATATTTTAGAGGTGTAGCTATAACATATACGGCGAAAAAAAACGAAGAAAAAAGACAACAACATATACTGTTAAGGGAAGAATTTAAAAAACAAGAATTAGAACTACAAATAAATCCACAAAAGAAAATACTGAAAAAACAAATGGAAATAATAAAACATAAATTAAATTTAACGGAATCAGAAAAATTGGCACAGCAAATTAAAAGAGCAAAACAATTATTTTTTGAAAACGTAAATAAACCAGGAAGATGTTTAGCCTATAAACTTAAAAAACAGAAGGAGAAAAAACTGATAAATAATTTAGTAGACGAAAAAGGCTGTTTACAATTTAAAAATGAAGAAATAAAAAGATAATTAAAGAATACTATGAGAAACTGTATGATATAGAAGAAATTTCATGGGAGAAAACGATTCAATATATGGAAAAAAATAATTTACCAAAAATCTCAGAAAACTTTAAAATTATGTTAAATGAAAAAATAACAATGATGGAATTGACAGAGGCTATAAGAAGACAAAAAAATGAAAAAACACCAGGACCAGATGGGCTACCGGCAGAGTTGTATAAATGCCTACAAGATACACTAAGTGCACTGTTGCAAGATGTGTGTAATGAACTTTTGTTGGAGGTTAAACTCCCAAATACATGGACAGAAGCAAATATTACTTTAATACCAAAAGAAGACTCAGATTTGACACAGATAAAAAATTACAGACCGATATCATTATTAAATGTGGACTATAAAAATTTTACTTCAATAATAGTGGAGAGACTGAAAAGATTTCTAACTGAATTTATACATCCAGATCAAAATGGATTTCTACCAAAGAGACAAATCAAAAATAACCTAAGAGTTATAATGGACATATTGGAATATTATGAAATGCATCCAGGGAAACAAATGGCACTAGTATTTTTGGATGCTCAAAAGGCATTTGATAATGTTTCCTGGCAATTTATGACTCAACAACTAAAAACAATGGACTTTGGACAAAACTATAAATATGATTGAAACAATATACCACAAACAAAGAGCAAAAGTGATTGTAAACGGAGACTACACAGAGAACTTTGAGATAAGAAAAGGTACAATACAAGGATGGCCACTATCTACATTGTTATTTATCCTAACCTTGGAAGTTTTAAATAGAAATATTAGGTAAGATACAGAAATTAAAGGACTAGAAATAAAAGGTGAAACTTATAAACTGCAAGCGTTTGCAGATGACTTGGTATTCATCCTAGAGGAACCTTTAGAGATGATTCCTAAATTACTGGAAAAGATAGAACAGTATGGAGAGATAGCAGGACTGAAAATAAACAGAGAAAAAACTAAAATGATAGTTAAAAATCTCACAGATAAACAAAAAAAAACAAATTTCAGAAAAAATAGAACTACAAATAGTCAAAAAGGTTAAATACTTGAGAATATATCTAACAGCAAGATGTTCAACGATAAAAGAAGATAACTATATAAAATTACTGAATCAAATAAAACTGGACCTGGAAAAATGGAAAAACTTGCAATTGTCGATGTTAGGAAGAATCGCTACGGTGAAAATGAATATATTACCAAAAATATTGTTTTTATTTCAAACGATACCTATAAAACTAGAGAATTTTTTTTTTGAAGACTTAAATTTACTAATTTTGAAATTTATTTGGCAAGGAAAGAAAGCTAGAATCAAATTGAAAATGTTACAAGAAGCTAAGGAAAATGGAGGTTTTGGCTTGCCAGAGTGGGTTTTATATTATCAAGCATCTGTACTAACATGGGTAAAAGAATGGATAACTCTTAGAAATAAAAGGTTGTTATATTTGGAGGGACATGATTTACAACTTGGTTGGCACGCTTTCTTATGGTATGGGAAAAATAAAATTCATAAGTATTTTCAAAACCACTATATAAGAAACGCATTATTACTAACATGGGAAAAAATAAAATGTAAAATATACTTGAAAATTCCAGGATGGCTTTCAACAATGGAAGCATTTGTACATCCAAACTTAGTCAGTTTCGAGAAAATATGGACATATAAAGATATTTTAAATTCTGAAGGGAATGTAAAATCTAAACAAGAATTGGAAAATCAGGGAATTGATCTATCATGGTGGGCATATTTACAAATGGGAGTTGATGTCCACACATCTTCAAGCTGCCAAGGTTGAGAAACACTGCTAGAAACAGCTGACAAGAGAAACATACTACAGATTCCATCCTAATGTCACGGAGGGAGTGGGAACTTCTCTGCTCTTTTGTACCATAATGGGAACACACTACATCTATGCATATATCTATAGTATTTTGCATCATGGAAGTACTCTCCAATTCCTTCCTTCATGGAATTTTACTGCAACTCTTTTAGGCACCAGGTGGTTGTATTCTCATTTTACAAACCAGGAGCGTGAGGGACAATCAAGTGAGCTGAAACTGGCATTTCCCACATTTGTCTGTTGTAAATGCTGTATCATGTTCTAATGTGGACTAGCTAAACAAAATTGTTTGGATTAACTACAATATCACCTTAATGACCTCAGATTATCTTCTCCCTCCCAAGTCGCTATTATTATTATCAGCATTAGTAGTTAAGTTGTTACCCCACCCTTACACAAGAAACTCAGTGTACCAAATATATAACATGTTTACTATTTTCTCCTCACAACAACCCTGTCATGGAGGTGAGACCAAAAGAACAATATGGACACCTACAAAGTTAAGAATCCAGACGTCTAACGCTTTATCTAGAATTATATCTCATTAGGGCTGCTTATTTACATAATAAACTTTTCCTACACCAAAAGTGCAGCAACGGTGTCTGGGAGATGGGAAAAGATGAGATAAATGGAGGTTCTTCACTTATAGTGGTGAAAAGACCTCTAAGGTTATCTTGTGGAAGAGTACCTTTACATAGTTCTATACAGTACCTGTATATCAGAGGCGTGGATGATTTTCTTGGTAGTTTTGTAGCTATTGTCTCCAGCTTCACAAAGGATAGGGTCTTGCACAAACACATAGAATTGTTTACACCAAACATCTTTTTAAATAAGAGGAATGTAAAGAATAAATACTATACACTGAAGCCCAACTCCCAACACAGGGGAGAGGACTAGATAAATATGTATGCTATACAGAAAAAAAAAACATTCGTAAAGGTAGGGAGGGTGGATTAGGGTCATCAGCTGCCCAATTAACTCTTGTGCAAATTTATCCCCGTGACTCCAAGGATCTGTGGGAATGAAAGAGAAAAAGCCAATTTTGTGACAGCAACATGGCATGCATTCTATGTACACTCAAGCAGGAACCAATATTAAGTGTTTCCTGTTCTCAGAACATATAAACTTGATGGACTTAAAGTTCTGGGTGTTCCATATAACTAGTCCAGCCCCTCCAGTTCTGCAATGACAAGATATTATCTGGAAGGCTTCAGGCACTGGTTTCAGAAGTTTCTAAGTAGCTAAGACAGAACCAACTGAAATTCACAGCCAAAATTCTCAACAATGAATAAAAGTTTAGATTTCCACAAATCTAATACTCAGAACGTATGAAAACCTGCATTTCAGATTTGATGTTGGAACTTGAAGGTTTGCTACGGTTTAAGTCAGTGTTTCTCAATCTCAACCTCTTTAAGATGTGTGGACTTAAAACTCCTAGCTAGGGGATTCTGGGAGTTGAAGTCCACACTTCTTAAAGTTGCAGATTGAGAAATACTGATTTAAGTGATTACAGCATTTGGATTGCAAAAAGAGTTTATTTTTGTCCCCCGTTGGATGCTTGGTTGACGATTCCAATGAGAGCCAAACTAGACACAGAATCAGCAAAGTTGGCAATAGTGTGCAAGGCTTAATGTCTATGGAGATTCTCAGTGTGCAAAGCTTTTTTTAAAAAAAATCATGATGCCGGTTGCATCATGGGGAGGCCGTGCCCACCCCAGCAATGCAAAAAAAGTTGTGATACGTCGCAACACGTCACGTGACGTGGCGAGTTTGACATTGGTGCTCTATTACAATCCCTCCTGATCTGAGTCATGGCTCCAATCCAATTAACTGGAAAGAGGAAATGTGCTCCCAAACAGCAACCTCTGTATTGAGAGGAATCTCTGAAAAGAATGTGCTTTTTTCTTAGTTTTTCCAATGAACTTAAAACAGTCTTCCTGAACTGTTGTATTAAAAGGTGCATAATGAACACCATTCTCTTTTGAACATGTTTCTAAATACTCACAAAATTAACCATCTCCTCCATAATATTTTTGCCTTAGAAGACATCACAATCCTCTAAGGCAGGGGTTCCCAATCTTGGCAACTTTAAGACACGTGGACTTTAACTCCCAGAATTCATGGCTGGTTGGGAAAATTCTGGGAGTTGAAGTCCACATGTCTTGAAGTTGCCAAGATTGGGAACCCCTGCTCTAAGGTACAAGCAGCAGCTGGTATTTTCAAGAATGTGGGAGTTAGGGGAAAAAATTCCTTGAAGCCACCAACTCCTCTTACCTCTGAAACAAATACTGGCAACCTGCTGGGTACCTGTTAGTCTCAATACCCATTTCGCAGTCCGTTCTTACGAGTAACTGTTGTGTTGCTGCCGGCGCCGCGCTGTCCTCATCTTCTCAAAGCGTGCCTCCATCTGTTCAAGTACTTTGGGTGTGTAGCGCACAACCAGTTTCACTGTGCCTTGTGCTGCTTTCAGAAGTTCCACTGCCTGTTCATGTTGTTCACCCTCCACGCTCTGCAAGAGGGAACACAAAAAGGCAAGGTTGTCTGGGAAAAAAGACAGCTGTTCCTCTTACAATATTCCCAACACAAAAAAACAACTCTTCATCCCATCCCACTGGTAGGGTCAGTGAAGAACTGCCACATTTTCTATCTTAAATTACAAATGTATGCAAGGGAAAAGTCAAAAAAATTCTATGGAGAGGGGAGGGTGCCTATTCAGATTTCCAGCCAATAATACCTCTAAGAAGGTTGTCCAAACCACCTTTTTCCATATTCAGCCAGTATTTCTTTGCCAATGAGCATGATCAGTTGTCATTGAGCTGGGATTTACACTGTGTGCATAATTATTAGGCAAGTTGTATTTTGGAGGATTAATTTTCTTATTGAACAACTACAGTGCTCTCGGTCAATCCAAAATGTTAACAAACCTCAAACCAGAATATTTAAGAAAGTAAAAGTGAGGTTTTGACTTTCTTAGGAGAATATCTATGTGTGCACTATTATTATGCAACTAAATGAAAAATGACACTAAACACGTCTTTCAGGTCCCAATACTCCTTGGGGATAGTGGGGGGGGGGTCCTTTTCCCTTCCCTGTGCTACTGCTATTTCTCAGCATGGGGAGGCTGCCCTCTGGATTCCCTCTGGTCCTGGGGGTGGGCGACTGGTTCAAATTTTTAATAGTCCCCTTCTCCAATTTATGTAAGGGTTCCACTTCTTTAGACAAGCTAGGGGTTAGGGTTAGGGGCCATTCCATCCCTGGGGCCACTATGAAGCTTAGGGTCTCTACGTGAGCTCCCATTCGCATTTCTATGGGCTCGGTGACAAATGTTGCTGGAATGCCCACCACTACTGATTCGTCTAGTTGGCAGAATGTGATTGGTACCTTCAGTCGCCTTAACCGGATCCCCAGTTTCTCCACCAGGGCTGGGCTGACCAGGCACCTGGTGCAGCCCGAGTGTAGGAGAGCCTGTAAGGTGGCTCTCAGTCCAGAGGCTTAGAAGCTTAGCTCTATGGAGATCGTTACCAGCCTTACCAGGCCACTTACCAGGGGATCGTTGTCGGAGTTGAGGTCAGTTAGCCCTTGGTCGTCATTCGATGGAGTCGGAGTTCCCTTGCCCCATTTTGGGGATGGGGTGAACTCGACGACTTCCACCCCTTTCAGTGCGGTCTCCCGGGCCCTCTGCGGTGCCTTAGTAGTCCCCCCCCCCGAGCCCAGGGCGGTCTTTTTGGTGGGACAGCCGTTTTTGCACTCTGCTGCCCGGTGACCTTTCTGGCTGCACTTGAAACAAGCAGTGGAGCATGGTTGCGAGTTCTGTGGTTTCATGGTCTCTCTTTTCTCTGGAGGTGACTTCTTCCATGGCTGTGCCATGCAATACTTATTGCGTGCCTGGTTGATCGCCACCTCCTCCACCAGGACGTACCAGTCGTGGAGGGTCGTGGGGGCTCCCCTCGAGATTCAGGCATTGTACAGGTTGTCGTTCAACCCATCCTTGAAACAGCTGATGAGGAGATCTTCTGGCCAGTCATTCAGTTGGCACGCCAAATGATGTAAGTCTTCGGTGTATTCTGCCACCACTCTGCAGCCCTGACGCATGGTTTTGATGCAGTCCCTCACTTTACGGTCAGCTAGGGGATCCTCGAATCGCCGTCAAAGTGCCATCATGAAATGATCGAAGTTCCTCAGCTTGAGTGTGTTCGTGTTTTGAAGTTTCACCATCCAGTGTGCTGCGGCCCCCTCCAACGCTCGGGTGACACTCCGCACCTTGACTCCTTCAGAGGGGATCTCCGGCCCATACTCCTGCATATATGTCAGGATGTGGGCTAGGAAAAATCCCAACAGTTGGGGGTCCCCATCAAACTTCACACCGAGGGGTGGGGTCTTCCGGCATTTTGCCCTTGCCTGGCCAGCTCCCGCTGGGGCGGCTGTCCCGGCGGGGCCCCTCAGCACCGCACCGGTAATGGCTGTGGCAGAGGCTGGGGTCACTGAAGCTCCTGCCATGGTGTCTAGCACTGACACTTGGCCCCCATCCTCCTCCTCCTGGGTTTGTTGGCAATCGCAACAGCTGCAGCATGTGATTTGCATACCTTCAGGGTTTGGAAGGCATCCATCATGAACTGCATGGCTTGCTTCATCAATAGGTCGGCGTGGTCGGGTTCTTCGCCTTCCCCCTCCTCGTCCTCGAGCTCTTCCAGCTCTCAACATCAGCTGCAACAGCTGCCTCAAGTGAGGGTCACCTCTCTGTTTCTTCCTTCCCAGTCTTCCTTTTTTCCAACTCTAATGGACCACCTGGCTCTCGATGAATCTCCCAGGCTCCCAATCTCCATCCAATCGGAGAGGTGCAGCTGGGGAGGAGGCTTAGACGATGCTTTCCCCCAGCATTCAGCTTCCTCCTGGTCACTGCCTTGGGCTGACATTGTGTGCACGATCCCCATGGTAGGGCTGTGTGCCTCTCCAGGTTGCCTGAGTTTGCAGATTTCACCTAATGTAAGGACCTGCCCCAGCTGGTCCCTCAGGAAAGCAAAACTCTTGACTGCATTGAATTGAATCAAAAGAACTTTTACTGAAAGTGGATGCAGTAAAGTCAGGTGAAATCTGAGAGCCCTGCACAAAGCTCAAAGCAATTCTTCTGTTTCCCCAAACCCATCCCCCCTGACCAGTCCACCGGCAGCCAATGTGATGCCACAAGGTTGTTTTGAGAATGCTGAGGTGCTAGGCAGATAACAGGGTACCCTCAGGGCACAACGGCCTTGAAGCCGGTCTGGAACTGGCTGGGAGAGAGTCTGCTCCGTCACTGAAGACTATCCCCCTCCCTAATTCCCAAGCAGTTACAGCAAAAGCGAAAACATATGAAAGAAGCCAGCAAACATTCCTTCCCCCCTCCCCCGTTTTCCACAGAAATGGCAGGGCACGCTGGTAGACCCGACAATGATTTTGGACCCCCGTTCCAATCAATGCCTTCTATTAGGGTATGTATCATTTTGTTTTGGCTTCATAAAGATTTGCAGTTAACGTACAGCTTCTTCTACAAATGGATGTCCTCCAGATATATTGGGACCGTAATTCACAGAATTGTGCCAGCTTAGGTTTTAGGAGAATGCCAGTTTAGAGAAGGATAGGGCAGAGGATCATCTCAGCTACCACATGTCCTGTAATACAGACTGATGTCTTACATAATCTATATGTGGGGATTTATCACCATCTCATGTCATAAATTATTTTTCCAGCACTCTAACTGTGAAGAGAGGCTGGATCTGGGAGAGTTGCCTTTATCATTTAACCAATGAAGCATTATGCCCAGGTATTATGGGAAATTAAAATGGTAGCTTATTATTTTCCACAGTGGCCTGGAGCAATTCTGGAAGAATGGTGGGAAATTAAGATTTCCCCGTTCCCAGGCCATCTGATACTAGGTAAGACCAGCAGAAGGCACACACTCATCTATTTGTCAGGCACGAGGAACCAGCAAGAAGCTGATCAGAGTGGTATGTTTATTGCTACTTGCCTATTGGCAGGAATCCTGCCAGACTAATGCACTCACTACAGAAAATACTACATAGATAAAACCTTGTGAAGCTTTAGGATCACCTTTCAGCTGCTTCCCTCCGTGATTCAAGACTAGCCAGCTTTTTCACTCCTCTCAACTCAGCTCCAGATTCTACCACACTACAGGTAGTCCTCAACTTACAACCATAATTGAGCCCAAAATTTCTGTTACTGATAAGATAGATAAGATAACCTTTATTGTTATTTTCTAGTGTGGGCACAACAGCAGACATCAAAAATGAAATTTAGTTGCCCGCTCTCAAAGTGAACACATACATGACACTCACCTAAACATACTATATACAACATATGTATAGACCCACACCCCTACATATACATAACAAATAAATATTAAACACTGTCCATCTTGAATATATAACGGAAGGAGGCAGCTTGAGAGTTCACAAGGTTAATGCTGTATGGAATGAAACTAATGGCTGAATCTGGATGTTCTGCTGCGGATACCACGAAGCCTCCTCCCAGCAGGTAACAAGGAAAACAGGTCGTGAAGAGGATGTGTAGTGTCCCAAATAATCTTACAGACCCTGCTCAAGCAACGCTTCTGTGCTATGTCCTGGATGGGAGGGAGGGAACTGCCAATGATCTTTTCGGCCATCCTCACCACTCTCTGCACCTCCTTCCTGTCTGAAGCAGTGATGCTTCCAAACCAGACTGTGATGCTGTATGACAGGATGCTCTCGATCGTCCCCCTGTAGAAAGTGGTAAGGATAGAAGGAAGATGTGCTTTTCTCATGCGACGCAGAAAATGCAGGCGCTGCTGTGCCCACTTCACCAGTGTCTCGCTGTTGAGCAACCAAGCCAGCCTACTTGTTAACTGCACACCCAGGAATTTGATGCTGGTAACCATCTCCACAGGTGAAACTGAGACATTTAAGTGAGTTTTGCCCCATTTTATGACCTTTCTTGCCACAGTTGTTAAATGAATCACTGCAGTTCTTAAGTTAGTAACACACTTGTTAAGTGAAATTGGTTCCCCCATTGACTTTGTCAGAAGGTCGCAAAAGGGGATCACGTGACCCTGGGACACTTGAATTTTGATCATGTGATCATGGAGATGCTGCAACAGTCATAAGTGTGAAAAATGGTCATAAGTCACTTTTTTCAGTGCCATATAATTTACTTGGACTTCAGTAAGGCATTTGATAAAGTAGACCACAACCTACTACTTGATAAGATAGAAAAATGTGGGTTAGACAGCATCACCACCAGATGGATTCGTAGCTGACTGACCGGCCGTACTCAGCGTGTGGTCCTCAATGGAGCTGCATCTACATGGAGGGATGTGTGTAGTGGGGTGCCCCAGGGCTCTGTTCTGGGCCCAGTGCTCTTCAACATCTTCATCAACGATTTGGATGAGGGGATAGATGGGGAACTCATCAAATTTGCAGACGACACCAAGCTGGCAGGAATAGCCAACAGTCCAGAAAATAGGCTTAAGATATAGAAGGATCTTGACAGACTTGAACATTGGGTGCTATCTAACAAAATGAAATTGAATGGTGAAAAAAGTAAGGTTCTACATTTATGCAAAACCAAATGCACAGGTATAATATAGGTGGTACCTTGCTCAATAGTAGTAACTGTGAGAGGGATCTCGGAGTCCTAGTGGACAATCACTTAAATATGAGCCAGCAGTGTGCTGCAGCTGCCAAAAAAGCCAACACAGTGCTAGGCTGCATTAACAGAGGGACAGAATCAAGATCATGTGAAGTGTTAATACCACTTTACAATGCCTTGGTAAGGCCACACTTGGAATAACTGCATCCAGTTTGGTCACCACGAGGTAAAAAAGATGTTGAGACTTAGAAAGAGTGCAGAGAAGAGCAAACAAAGATGATTGGGGACGGAGGCTAAAACATATGATAGAACGGTTTGCTGGAAATTGGGTATGTCAGTTTAAGGAAGAGAAGGACGAGGGGGGACATGATAGCAGGTTCCAAATCTCAGGGGTGCCACAAAGAAGAGGAGTCAAGCTATTCTCCAAAGCACCTGAAGGCAGGACAAGAAGCAATGGATGGAAACTAACCAGAGAGAGAAGCAACCTAAAAATAAGGAGAAACCTCCTGACAGAACAATTAACCAGTGGAACAACCTGCCTCCAGAAGTTGTGAATGCTCCAACACTGGAAGTTTTTAAGAAGGGACTGGACAGCCATTTGTCTGAAATGGTATAGGGGAGGGGTCCCTAACCCTCGGTTCATGGACCAGTACTGGGCTGCAGCATGCCAGCAACCGGTCTGCACAAACAAGCAAAGCCCCATCCATGGGATGCAGGCAGCACTCAAAACCACGCAGTCTCCGGTCCGTGGAAAAACCTTTCTCCACGGAACCGGTCCCTGGTGCCAAAAGGTTGGGGACCTCTGGTATAGGGTTTCCTGCCTGAGCAGGGGATTGGACTAGAAGACCTCCAAGGTCCCTTCCAACTCTATTATTATTGTTGTTGTTGTAACTTCAAACAGTCACTAAATGAACTGTTGTAAGTTGAGGACTACCTGTATTTGCTGAAAGACCCTCAATGCATTTAAGCCATTTCATTTACTTATGCATGTCATTTTCAGGTACTGCCATTCTGTTGGGAGGGGGGAGGTTTGCTCTGTGGGAGGGCTCTGGGATGTGTGTTCCTTTGCTTTGTTCTATCTTCTTTGAAGTAACCCTCTCTGGGTGTGAAAGGAGGGAGGAATGTGCCTGCAGCCATCTGCCTTATCTCCAGTTGGATGAGACGGGACCACGGAGGAACTGAAACCTTGAGAACTGCACTTTTATTGCCTGGTTCCCATAACTTCACACCTATGGATTGGCTAAAATCAAACCGGACGGTTAGGACACTGGGGAGGGGTCTGAAAGGGCAGTTTTAATGTAACATTTCACGCGGGAAGAATTTAGACCTTGCCTAGCTCTCCTGCTATCACTAACTCTCAATAAAAGTTCCTGTTGAAACAATGCCAGTTTCAAGAGTTCTGCTTTCTTGGGAGCACTAGCTGAGGCAGGTCCTTACATTTTGTCTGCCTAACACACTTGGGTGACTGACTCAACTCCATAGTTGCATGTACCTGGTTTCACTCGCAGCTTTGCCAAACAGTGATGGGAGGAGGGTGGTGTATTCCTTGTCAAAAGCCTTTTGTGCATCTAGAAATATTAACGCCATCTGCTTCCCTGGGTGGATTTCATAGTATTCCAAAATGTCTAAGATCATTCTTAAGTTATTTTTTGTCTTTTAGGTAGGAATCCATTTTGGTCTGTATGTATAAATTCAGTCAAAAATTTCTTTAATCTTTCTGCTATTATTGAGGCAAAAATTTTGTAATCCACGCTTAATAGAGATATTGGTCTATAATTCTTTATTTGCGTCAGGTCTGTCTTCTTTAGGTATTGTGATGTTAGCTTCTGTCCATGTATTTGGTATTTTAGCCTCTAAAAGTACTTCATTACACAGTTCTTTCATTATTGGACTTTCTTGTAGACATTTATAAAGCTCTGCAGGTAAACCGTCTGGACCTGGAGTCTTACCATTTTTTTGCCTTTTTATCGCCTCTGTCACCTCCATCATTGATATTTTTTCATTTAAAATGTTTTATATATTTTCTGGGATTTTTGGTAAATCTGCTTTTTTTATATATTGCTTTATTTTTTCTTGAGAGGTTTCCTCTGTATCAAAGTGTCTCATAAAAGTCTTTTGATTATTTTTTTTAATTTAATATACTTTTTTAATATAATTTTTTATTATATCATTTTGGAACTGTAAATCGCCTTTTGAGTCTTGCAGTTTATTTATCAATTTTTTCTCTCTTTCTTTTTTCAATTTGTATGCTAGCCACCTCCCCAGTTTATTAGCATTTTCAAAAAAATTCTGTTTGGCCCTTTTAATTTGTTGCATCATTTTTTCGGCGTCTGCTAGGTTTATTTTATGTTTTATTATTTCCATTTGTTTTTTAAGTATTTTCTTTTGTGGATCTATTTGTAGTTCTGATTCTAATTTCATAAATTCTTCCTTTAACTGTTGTTGTTGTTTTTCTTTATTCTTTTTCGCCAACCCTCTGAAGTATGCTTTAGCTGTGTCCCACACATTTTTTTTTATATAAGTTTTATTGGTTTTCCAGTTTTACATTTGTATATTTGGAAAGTAACGTGGTGATTGGGTAGTCAAAAGTACAATAACAGAATCTTTAGTACATATCTCAGGTTACATCATCAAATATTTCTTCTCTGTTTCCCTTAACATTTGCTGTATCATATTTAAGCTAATAAGTTTCTAATTGTATCAAACTCAGTTAAAACTTCATTATCACATTTATCAATACATTTTTTGCTTATACATATCCATATCCTGTTTTTAAGTTTTACCTAATTTTTAGTTTTTAATTACAGTACTCCAGTTTAACCTTTAATATCCACAGTGTTTAAGTTTCGGGTAACCCAAATTTCCTTTGTCTCAGTACATAAAAATTATAATGTCAAAAATACACATATTACTTAAATATATTCTAATTTTATTTCATAAACATTTTCTATTTCTCACCCTAATACATCATCACCTTAATAATGGAGTGTCCTTTGTTATCTATATTATCTGGGCTATACAATAATTCAAACCTATTTCCTAGTAGTTAAGTTTTCATTTCCGATATAAATCTAAATTCTCCATATTAAAGAAATTAATCCCTTATTTTTTACTATTTTCCAACTATTTAAATCTAATAATCAAATTTCCCACTATCTCAAAATCTCCCTTTAGCCCAATAGTTAGCAATTTAGGATCCTCTCTAGAAGACCCCCTTTTTTCAGTCTAACTCTAGCTTTCTTTTTATGCCAACCAGGCTTCCATACCAATGGTTTTAACTCATCAGATAGATCTCCCTTCATTCTTGTATATGTTACTTGAATCAAAGGAGACCATCTAGTTGTCAGTTTTCTAGAAGAACTGGCCCCTTTATAATCATTAAGTTGTCGCCCTGGTGGCCCATCTCCCCATATTTGCTCCAATCTAATTGTCTTCAATTCGATCTGGTCTTCTTCTTCCTCAAGTTTCTTCTGATTTGTGTAGAAAGTCATGTCGTTTTATAGATGTTGTTTGATTGTCTAAATTTTCAGTAAGCTGTACTTGTTGATCTTTAAAGTCCTCCGTCTTGGTATTAAGTTCTTCCGCTTCTGTTGTTTTTGGGATTGTGAGTTCTTTAGTTGCAGTCAGGGTTTCGCTTCGTAGATTTAAGCTGGCGCCTTTGTCTTTCAGTCTAGATTTGATTATCTCGATGGCTTCAAGAATTTTTTCAAGTATAAGTTTGTACATAGCCGAGATTTGTTGCTGCTCCTCCTCCATTTCTGACATGGTTATAGCTGATCTTCTAGTGGAGGCTATTTGTTAAACAAGAGTCAGTAACTGTTCACCTCCACAGTTCCTAGAAACCAATTTCACTGCCCAGCTGCTCTCTCAGCTTTTAATCTCTTTTAGATAATACCAAGGACAGATCTGGGCTATGAGCAAGTCTCTTTGTCAAATATTCACTTGCTGTACCAAGCTTCGCCACAAGATGTCCCTGATAGCATTTAAAGTCTTTTTCAAATCCCGGGCTAAGTTTTTATCCAATTTAAATTCTTTTTCGTCTTTTTTACGAGTAAATAGAATATCCAGTCCCCATGAGAGTAGGAACTTTTAGGGTCCCCAAATGTCAAGAAAATGCAAATCCAATTATTTAGTTGTTCTTTTCAAAGCTTTATTTCCCCTAGGTAGTCAGACGCCACCATTTTAGAGGGTGGGAGGAAGACGTTCCCTTCCCTCTCTCCTCACAGGGGGAAGAAATTTCAAGAGGCTTTTTACAGGAAAATACTTGGGGTACAGAGAAGATCTCACCCAATTCCTCCGCGGTGCTTTCAAAGTGCTTGTTGGTAATTTTGGCCTCGGCTGGTAGCGGCTTAGTGATGGGCCATGTTGATGGCCGATCTTTTCCCCGTCACTCGGGGGTCCTCTTCACGCTCGTCGCCCCTCCAGGGCGACTTCCGACCCTTTTCAGGGTCCCCCGGCGGGAGAAAAACCGGACGGCGGAGAGAGCGATCGCCCCGCACGTCCGCCCGTGCCACGATCGCAAACCGGAAGCCTGCTGTGTCCCACACATTTTGAAGGGATGTCTCTTCTTTATTTATTTATTTATTTTACAAGTTTTATTGGGGTTTTTTTATTTTACATCAAAGTGCTTAGGAATCATCGTGGAGATAGGGTAATCAATCATCCAAAACAGAAAGAAAAAAGCATAATCATACATATATAATTCAGATTAATTCTTTAAAAGTTCCCTCTCTATTTCCCTCAATTAATATAACATAGTCGAATTAATACATTTCTAAATAGAATTTAGTCAATCCAAAAAAAATATCAATAATATTTCACCTATATCAGGCCAAATCCTGTTTTTAAGCTTAACTAACTTACAATTACCATGTTCCAATTTAGCCTTAAACAAACACATAATTTACACTTCGGGTGTCCCAATTTCCCTTATTTCATAAAATAATTATTATTTCTAGAATGTACATATTATTCCAACCATTTATTTTTATACTTCCCAACTATATTCTATTTCTTATTCTACTCTATTTCAAATATATATTTTATAAATCAATCCATATCTCTAAAAAGCCTTAACTCATTACATAAAGATTAGATCCCATCAAAATAATTATACCTTAAAAGAAAAAACATATTATTCCAGAAAAACCTTATTTCATTTCACATCTGTATTCTATTTCTTCTTCTATTAACTTCTTGTTTACAGCCTTTTCCATATTACACTTCCAAATCATACTCAAATCAATAATTTTCATCTCAGTAGTATTAACTCAGTCGAAGTCTCTAAAAGCCTTTTTAACCCATCAGGTAAAATTTTAACTCTAATTTTTAAATCTAATTCTAGCTTTCTTTTTGTGCCAAGCAGGTTTCCATAAAAGAGCCTCTAATTCATCAAATCTCAATATTTGATTATACATATTTCTCAACAATTCAGTCTGATCATCTTTCTTTTCTCTTTTCTCCAGTATTGTCTGCGCTGTATAGTCAATTTTGTTCAATGTGGTGGTTACTCGTTGATTATCCGTGTTGTCACAGTTCTTAATGCCTCGTATTTGCAAATCAGTTCCTATTGCTTTTGGGATTGTAGATGTTTTAATTGAAATCCGTCTTTGGTCATCGAAGTTCTCAATGACTTGTATATGGGATTGTATGATATCTTCCTCTCTGTTGATTTGTTCCTCCTCTATTATTGTTTGGATTGTAGGGTAATCAGTTGAAATCTGGAAATCAGTTTGAAGTTTTGTAATAAAAGCATCTATTCTAGCATTCACTTGTTCAGTAAATTCGTAAATTCTTCCCAGCATCAGTTTACAAATAGATTGTGGATGAAGTTCCTCCACCTCATTAAATTGTATATGTCGTTGCATACAAGCCACTTTGGAGTTAATCTGTTCTTCCTCTATTGTTCCTTGGTCTATCAGTTGATCAGTCAAAATTTGAGGTTCAATTTTTAGTTCTGGAGCATCATCTTTAATGTTCATTCTAAAAATCCTTTGTTCTTTAAGTTCCAAAATTTTTTCTAGTATAAGTCCATAGCCAAGCTGTGGATAGAACTCCATTTCAGTAGTAAGATAATCTTTTAGTTTTTGGGTGGAGATCAGCTTAAAAGGTAAATACAGCAATAAAAGTCTATAATAGGGATATTATAAAATATAATATCCAAACAAAAGAAAAAAAGCAAAAAAGTAAAAAAAAAAACAGAAAAAAGAAAACCCAAGTCAATACTAAAAAAAGATATCCAAATTGTAATCCAATTTATAGTATCATTGCAAAAAAAAAGGATAATAAAAAAGTGCCTTGAAAATCAATTCTTCATAAGAATGTTTGTAATCCAAAAGAAAGAAAGAATCCAAATATCATATATCTGAGATATGTAGTCTGTACTTTAAAGCCATGTTAAAATAATGGGAGAGAGAAAAAAAAAACACCTTCTTTCAGCTGGTTTCAAAGTCAGATAGGAATGTCTGGGCGTACAGTGAAGTGTCTGGGCATAGAGCCAAGTTGTTAATCTGAATAAACACCCGACAAAGGAAAGAGAAAGTTCTCGGAGTCTACGAGCTACAATGTTGCAAGCTTAAAGAACAAAGAAGTCAGCCCAGATTGAAGGGAAAAAAAGTTTTAAAACAGACAATACAGTTAGAATAGCTTTTCTAAACGTAGAAAAATATCTTTGAAGAAATAAGCTTCCCAAATTTCTGTTGGAGTTTAAACAATTTTGTCATTTTTTTAAGAGATTCATTTTAAAAATATAAAATGGCTTAAACCACCGCTTATATACAGGAGGGGGGGAGAGGAAACAAAAACACTCTACCCCCCTCCCTAAAGGCTTCCGCTTAAGCTAAAGACAGGCAGGCAGAGAAGAAATCTCCATCTTCACAGGAAGGATTTTTTCAGGATCCCCGAAGTCCAGCAACAAAAGTAGTCAATAACAATTATTTTTCTCAGAGCTCGTTTTCCCAAGTATCCGAACGCCGCTCTCTTTAAAGTAGGGAAATAATTCCAGGAGCTTTTCACAGGGAGGTAGTTAGGGTGCAGAGAGGGAAGGAAAGGTCTCACCCGGATCTTCCACGGTGGTTCTTTTCGCTTAGCTGTTCTTGTGACTTTCGGCTGGAGCAGCTAGATGATCGGCCATGTTAATGGCCGATCTTTTCCCCGTCGGCCCAAAGGAGCTGTCTCGGACCGCGGAGGGTGCTGCCGCTCCCTCCGCAGTCGCCGAGTGTCCTCCTCAGCGGTGGTCGCCCCTCCAGGGCAACTTTCGACCCTGTGCAGGGTCTACCGGCGGAGGGAAACCGGCCGGCGAAGAGCAAAGACTCTTCGCGCGACCGCAAGTGCTGCAAACCGGAACCGGAAGTCTTCTTGTTTGTTGTTAGGTGCATATATTGCTACCATCAGTATCTGTCTTTGGTTTAACATTATTTCCACCATTAATATTCTTCCCTCTTCATCTGCATAGATTTGTTTGGGATTCATTATTTCTTTAAATATATAAAGCCATTTCTCTTTTCTTTTGTTGTGCTAATGCGAAGTGAAGTTTCCCAATTTTCGGTTGTTCCAACAATTTGTAGTGTTGTCTCTTAATACGTGTTTCTTGGAGACAGATTATGTCCATTTTTAATTTTTGTAATCATGTAAAAAAATTTCCTTTTTGTAGGGGAGTTCAATCCATTTATTCATTGAAAGAATCCCATTTTCCTTCTCCATCTCCTTCAATTATATTTAGGTCTTAATCTTCTAGTTGTTCTTATCTGTCTCTGTTCTTTTGCTCTTACCCCTTCTTCTGTATTTGTATTTCCAGTTTCTTCTTCCTCCCTTGGCTTGGCTGCTCCTTCTGTTACTGTTTCTTCCTGTCTCTTTGTTTCTCTCTCTGTACGAAATTCCGGACTTTCCCCTTCCATAAACGCTTTATAGTTGTCATAAAACTCCAATGCCTTAAGTGACGTGTGCAGTCTGTATCTTTTCGCATCCCAGTTAATTAGGATCCCTTCTGGAATCAGCCATCTAAAATTCATTCCTTTTTCAATTAATTTTCTAGTTAAAAATTGATATTCTCTTTGTGCATCTCTTATTCTCCTGGGAATCTGCTTCAGGACTACAATTTCTTTTTCTTTATATTGCAGAGGGTCATCTCTCACTCTTCTCAGAATCTCATCCCTTATAGATCTTTTAACGAATCTAACATGTACTTCTCTAGGGACTTTATTTCTTCGCACCTAGCTTGAATTGACTCAAAATATCTGGTCTAACTCTCCTTCCATTTCCTGTTTCCCGATTTCCAGTGCTTCAGCCAATAGCTCCGTTATCAGATCCGCGAGATCCTCTTCCTTATCCTCTGTTTTGGAATCTTAGGAAGTAAGACGCCTTTTCCATTTCCATAACTGCCATTGAATCTTCCAATTCTCTGTTGATCTGCATCAGCTTCTGGTTTTCATCTTTTAGTTCTTCCAACTTTTGGTTGGTCTCTACTGACTTGTCTTCTACTTTTTGAATTATTTGTTCATTTTTTGTGACCATCTGTTTAAAGTTTTCTAGTTGAGAATCTATGTTATTAATTTTTTGGTTCATTTTATCAAGGTTATCTTTTGTCTCCTCATGATTTTTCCTTGTATCTTCCTTGTGGGAGGAAATTGCTTCTTGAATCGCTTGTAGTGTCGCTTGCATCTCCTTCTGGAAGTTATTAGCTTTTACTTGTTGAAGCATTGCTTCAATTGATCTCTGATACACCGGGCTTCCAGAGGCGGAGGACGGGGCTGAGGGTGCTTTCTTACCAGTTTTGGTTAAATTCAGAACACTCATTTTATTTCTACTCCCCAAATCTTTTAGCAAACTCTAATACTTTTTCCCAATACCCGCCTTAAACCAAACCATTAGTATTATGTTCAACACAATATATCTTTTAAAATTATCTTAAATAACTCTTGTAGTTCTTATCTGTAGTCTCTAGGCCAATAGGCTCTCAGCAAAAAAGGTAAGAGTGAAAAAAGAAGAAAAAAAGAAATAAGAAAAAAAGTTTATAATCCACTTCTGTAGGTAGGGCTCACTTGTTCAGAGTTCAAAATTGTCCGTCAGTCAAAGTTTATAATCCACCAAGACCTACTATTCGAAGTTGATACTCCATAGGCCTTCTCCAAGGAGTATCTCCAATATTTCAGTTTCCACTGTCCATAAATAGTTCTCCAAACATTAAAAAATTATAATCCACTAGGCTCCCCAAACAAATAGGAGAGATAAAAAGGAAAAAAGGGGAAAAAAGAAGGAAAGCATAAAATTTATCCCAAGGTCCGACGTTGCCCATCTGCCAGGCTTATAATCCAAAGTGTCTTGCTAGCAGTAATTCCTTACCACTCACTCTTTCTTTAAATAGCTTGTAAAATCACAGCTCAAACAGTACTTATAATCCAAAAAAGCCGGATGGCTTCGAAATAGTTTATATTTTTTAGTTATAATCCATCCTGCAGAGAAAAGCAGCCCAAAGAAATTCTTCTCTTTTTCCAGCTGTAGTCTACAGGACTGTGAAGGTCAGGGACATCAAAAGGTTTAGACTGTAAACTATGTTTTGACACTCCAGACAAAATATATAGATAAGGTCTGTAAGCAAGGCTTGGTGTAGTTCTTTTCTCTTGCCACTAGATGTCATTAGATGCCCATTTTGTAATTTTCCACTATTTTTTACAAAGTTTTGCTTCAATACTCTCCAATAAAAATATAAAAAAGAGTTTAAGAGTATTAAAGCTCCCCAAATTTTTCTTTTTTCTGTCTCTCTCTGTTATATCCACAATAATATTGTAAACTTCTCTGTTTTCCCCCATGAAAACTTAAAACCACCGCTTTTATTCTGGAGGGAGGAATAGGAAAAAACCATGCCTCCCTTTAGTTCTGGGGATTTTCTTGCTTTCGGATGTTTTTTTTTTCAGAACAGGTATTATGATCGTAGAAGGAAAATAGTCTCACCGAGGTCCAATATGTTTCTCATGCTTGTTTAGAATCGCTTGTCCGTCGGCGGTCAGCAGCTTCCGACTGGCTGCATAGATGCAGTCTTTCTCCTGCCGGTCCCGAGGGCTTCCTTGGATCAAGCGGGTCGGCTACCACCTTCCTGCAATCTACAAGAGTCCCCTCTTGGTCCGTCGCCTCTACGGGGCGACTTTCGGTCCTTTTTGGACCCCCAGCAGGAAGAAATTGGGCGTGGGAAGCAGAGCCCTGCTTCCCTGCGCCCGTCTTGCCATGACATCCAGAGGATTGTTCCGAGGGTGGTGTATTCCTAAGGAGGGAGGGAGGCTCCCAGGAGACGTTATCTAACAAGGCCAAGTGATGAAGCATGTTTTGACTGAAGCAGAAAGCTTTTCCCAAAGCAAAAGAACTGAACTCAATTGCTGAACTACAGTGAGGGAAAAAAGTATTTGATCTCCTGCTGATTTTGTACGTTTGCCCACTGACAAAGAAATGATCAGTCGATAATTTTAATGGTAGGTTTAACAGTGAGAGACAGAATAACAACAAATAAATACAGAAAAACACATTTCAAAAAAGTTATAAATTGATTTGCATTTTAATGAGTGAAAGAAGTATTTGATCCCCTATCAATCAGCAAGATTTCTGGCTCCCAGGTGTCTTTTATACAGGTAAGGAGCTGAGATTAGGAGCACTCTCTTAAAGGGGGTGCTCCTAATCTCAGCTTGTTACTTTTATAAAAGACACCTGTCCACAGAAGCAATCAATCAGACTCCAAACTCTCCACCATGGCCAAGACCAAAGAGCTGTCCAAGGATGTCAGGGACAAGATTGTAGACCTACACAAGGCTGGAATGGGCTACAAGACTATTGCCAAGCAGCTTGGTGAGAAGGTGACAACAGTTGGTGTGATTATTCGCAAATGGAAGAAACACAAAATAACTCAATCTCCCTCCGTCTGGGGCTCCATGCAAGATCTCACCTCGTGGAGTTTCAATGATCATGAGAACGGTGAGGAATCAGCCCAGAACTACACGGGAGGATCTTGTCAATGATCTCAAGGCAGCTGGGACCATTGTCACCAAGAAAACAATTGGTAACACACTACACCGTGAAGGACTGAAATCCTGCAGCACCCGCAAGGTCCCCCTGCTCAAGAAAGCACATGTACAGGCCCGTCTGAAGTTTGCCAATGAACATCTGAATGATTCAGAGGAGAACTGGGTGAAAGTGTTGTGGTCAGATGAGACCAAAATCGAGCTCTTTGGCATCAACTCAACTCGCCATGTTTGGAGGAGGAGGAATGCTGCCTATGACCCCAAGAACACCATCCCCACCGTCAAACATGGAGGTGGAAACATTATGCTTTGGGGGTGTTTTTCTGCTAAGGGGACAGGACAACTTCACCGCATCAAAGGGAAGATGGACAGGGCCATGTACCGTCAAATCTTGGGTGAGAACCTGCTTCCCTCAGCCTGGGCATTGAAAATGGGCCGTGGATGGGTATTCCAGCATGACAATAACCCAAAACACATGGCCAAGGCAACAAAGGAGTGGCTCAAGAAGAAGCACATAAGGTCCTGGAGTGGCCTAGCCAGTCTCCAGACCGTAATCCCATAGAAAATCTGTGGAGGGAGCTGAAGGTTCAAGCTGCCAAACGTCAGCCTCGAAAACTTAATGACTTGGAGCAGATCTGCAAAGAGGAGTGGGACAAAATACCTCTTGAGATGTAAACCTGGTGGCCAACTACAAGAAACGTCTGACCTCTGTGATTGCCAACAAGGGTTTTGCCAAGTCACGTTTTGCAAAGGGGTCAAATACTTCTTTCACTCATTAAAATGCAAATCAATTTATAACTTTTTTGAAATGTGTTTTTCTGGATTTTTTGTTGTTATTCTGTTTCTCACTGTTAAAATAAAGCTACCATTAAAACTATAGACTGATCATTTGTCAGTGGGCAAACGTACAAAATCAGCAGGGAATAAAATACTTTTTCCCCTCACTGTATGAACTGTGGGTGGCCCGGAGGGGAAAAGGGAGTTACCTATGTGGGTTTTCGCGGGAAAAATCCCAGAACTGACTTTGCTTCTGCCGTGCCTAGATGGATTTTTTCAATAAAGCTACACTCTAGGTTAATCTAAAGAGCCAGGAGTTTCTTTTGTTGAATGTGCCAAATGGGACAGTTGACATTGGGATTCACCATACACTGGAATCAGGAAGTGGTCAGTCAGCGCCCACCATACCATACACATCACAACATCTCTGCTATACAGACACAGAAGGTCCCATGTCTCCCCTCACTCAATACCCACCACACCATTGACAGACAGTAGTTGATCTCCACGTTTCAGCCCGCCATGGCGATCAGCAACACCCCCTGGGATGATGCGAGAAATATAGATGGGAGAGTTCTGCTCCTTGCCCCCCATGATGTTAAAGCCTAGGCCCTCATCTGTCTTTGGCAGCTCTACCACCCGGGGGTGCGCGTGGCCCTCACTGGCTGCAAAGGCCGCCACTGTTGCCTGCATACACAAAGGAAAGACCAGGAGACTTCAAGTCAACATTCACAACATACCAAACAGTACAATTTTCAAAGAGGTTCAAACTCTAGTTCTGATACTACAAACAAATCTCTGGGTGGAAATTGTATTCCGAAGTTACTATTTTGTCCTATTAACACAATTTGGCACATAGCTTTGGTTTGTAGTATGACTTTTAGTGGAAGTTGAGCATCTAATAAAAAAATTGTAGAGACAATAAATCTAAAATGTGCCCATTCTTGTTTTAGTCTATCCTACCCAACTGTATTCATTTCAGTCTATATTGAAATTATATGGTTTCCTTTCATTCTATATTGTCAAATAGCTCCTTCTGTACTTAATCCAAACCGGATGCATTAAAAATGTTCTTCATATGCTAGTTTTGGAAACGTGCTTAAAAACAGAAAGGGAGCTTAAATCCTGAAAAAAAAATCCATACCTTGTAGCAACTATATGAATTTCCTCCACACGTGCAAAGTTCCAACCTTCATTTTTCTCTTCCTCCCAATCCCCTTTGGTTCAAATATAGGGGCATTGGGGGTGGGTGGGAGTCAGAATCTTTAGTACATATCTCAGGTTACATCATCAAATATTTCTTCTCTGTTTCCCTTAACATTTGCTATATCATATTTAAGCTAATAAGTTTCTAATTGTATCAAACTCAGTTAAAACTTCATTATCACATTTATCAATACATTTTTTGCTTATACATATCCATATCCTGTTTTTAAGTTTTACCTAATTTTTAATTACAATACTCCAATTTAACCTTTAATATCCAAAGTATTTAAGTTTCGGGTAACCCAAATTTCCTTTGTCTCACTACATAAAAATTATAATGTCTAAAATACACATATTACTTACTTAGATATATTCTAATTTTATTTCATAAACATTTTCTATTTCGCCCTAATACATCATCACCTTAATAGTGGAGTATCCTTTATTATCTATATTATCTGGGCTAAACAATAATAAGCCTATTTCCTAATAGTTAATTTTCATTTCCCATGCAATTCTAAATTCTCAATATTAAACAGATTAATCCCTTATTTTTTACTATTTTCCAACTATTTTAATCTAATAATCAAATTTCCCACTATCTCAGAATCTCCCTTTAGCCCAATAGTTAGCAATTTAGGATCCTCTGTAGTAGACCAAAAGACCCCCTTTTTTCAGTCTAACTCTAGCTTTCTTTTTATGCCAACCAGGCTTCCATACCAATGCTTTTAACTCATCAGATAGATCTCCCTTCATTCTTGTATATGTTACTTGAATCAAAGGAGACCATCTAGTTGTCAGTTTTCTAAGAGAACTGGCCCATTTATAATCATTGAGTTGTCGCCCTGATGGCCCGTCTCCCCATCTTTGCTCTAATATAGTTGTCTTCAGTTCGATCTGGTCTTCTTCTTCCTCAGGTTTCTTCTGGTTTGTGTAGAGAGTCATGTCCAGTTTTATAGTTGTTATTTGATTGTCTAAATTTTCAGTAAGTTGTACTTGTTGATCTTTAAGGTCCTCCGTCTTGGTATTAATTTCTTCCGCTTCTGTTGTTTTTTGGATTTGAGTTCTTTAGTTGCAATCAGGGTTTCGCTTTGTAGATTTAACCTGGCGCCTTTGTCTTTCAGTCTAGATTTGATTATCTCGGTGGCTTCAAGAATTTTTTCAAGTATAAGTTTATAATTAGCCAAAATTTGTTGCAGTTCCTCCTCCATTTCTGACATGGTTATAGATAGTCCTTTAGTGAAGGCTATTTATTAAAAAAGAGTAAGTATTCACCTCCACAGTTCCTAAAAGCCAATTTCACTGCCCAGCTGTTCTCTCAGCTTTTAATCTCTTTTAGATAATACCAAGGACAGATCTGGGCTATGAGCAAGTCTCTTTGTCAAATATTCACTTGCTGTACCAAGCTTCGCCACAAGATGTCCCCGATAGCATTTAAAGTCTTTTTCAAATCCCCAGTTAGGTTTTTATCCAATTTAAGTTTTTTTTTCATCTTTTTTACGAGTAAATAAAATAGCAGGTCCCCGTGAGAGTAGGAACTTTTTGGGTCCCCAAATATCAAGAAGATGCAAATCCAATTATTTAGTTATTCTTTTCAAATCTTTATTTCCCTTAGGTAATCAGGCGCCGCCATTTTAGAGGGTGGGAGGAAAACGTTCCCTTCCCTCTCTCCTCACAGGGGGAAGAAATTTCAAGAAGCTTTTTACAGGAAAATACTTGGGATAGAGAGAAGGTAAGATCTCACCCAATTCCTCCGCGGTGCTTTCAGAGTGCTTGTTAGTAATTTTGGCCTCGGCTGGTAGCAGCTTAGTGATGGGCCTCTTCACGCTCGTCGCCCCTCCAGGGCGACTTCCGACCCTTTTCAGGGTCCCCTGGCGGGAGAAAACCGGACGGCGGAGAGAGCGATCGGCTCGCATGGCCGCCTGCACCGCGATCGCAAACCGGAAGCCAAAGCTCTGCCCTCTTTTTAATGTGTGTCGCAAGTGCAACGCGCTTTAAAAAGCAGACAGGTTTTAATTGCATAGTTCCTGCCACCACATCTGATTTTATTTTATTTTAAAAGAGAACCAGAAAGTGGGGGAGGAAGAGAACCAGAAGGCAAGGAGGGAGAAGAAAAAATTTATAAATTATAAGCATTAGATAACAGTTTACAAAATGGTAAGAAAAAGGCAAAACATTCCTCTATTCATCTACTGTAACATTAAGTCAATATGCTGTATAATCATGTATCAATTTGACACTTTAAGAACTTTTCTTTGTCATCCTGCAGTCATCTCCCAGTCACATCCCTTAATTTGGAAACTTACAGATACAGACTTATTTTAGAATTAGTTTTATTGATTTTATGTAACCCCCTCAGAGAATGTTTTTGACAAAAGAGCTGGAGAGCCTATAAATAAATGAATATAATGGGAATATTGTGTATCCTCTTCCCTTTCTGAAGGTATGTTTTATGGAATGTGAGACTCCATTTCTCACAACAGGTATGTTTCTACTTTTTCTTTAATGTCATGTTTTTGCCCTTGAGTCCAGAGAATATACATACCCATGAGTTACTACCAATGATCCAACCTTTCATGAAACTCAAAGACATATATAGGTAGCCATTATTCTATTTTGTTCACCACAGATTCTGCCAATTTTTAAAATAATGGTTTCAAAAATTCCTAAGCCAACAAATCCCAAAATATTTGACCAAGATGTGAATATTAATTATGCTAAACACAACAAAGTAATGATTAGAAAACCAAGAGACAGATCTAACAATAATATAAAGCAGGCACAAGCATTGTTTACATTCCAAATGCTTTAAAAGTTAAGTCATAAAAGCAGGTATCTTACATACAAATATTAATGCCAAGTGTAGTTTCTTTTGGAAGGAGCTGCCAAGTTATGGCATTAGCCTCCCCAGCTAGGGGTAGTCATGCAACACCTGTCTGAAACCAAATACATCTTTTCTCCAGTTCTGCTGCAGCTGTGGAGGGCAGACACATATTACTGACTGGCCCCATATGTCCCAAAACACTTTTCTACCTTTGAATCCAATTCATTACACAACCCTGGTAGATCATGAATCCTTAAAAGGAGGCCAATGGATAGGGTAGCTAGAGGGCATTGGGATGTTTATCGTTCTGGAGAATAAGGGAATGCAAATAAAAGGTAACAGGGCACGGGTGTCAAACTCGTTGCGTCACGCAACATGTCGCGATGTATCATGACTTTTTTCGCATTGCCGGAGCTGGCGTGGGCGCAGCCTCCGCATGATGCCGGCAGTTTGACACCCCTGTAATAGGGTATGAAAAGATGCAGCTTTGAAGGAGAAAATGTGATTTGGAAAGCACATGGATGTGCTTATGGCACCTGTCACTAACAACTTCACAGAGGGCAAGACACAGATCCAGACTTCTGTGGCGCTCTTAGTGGTAGCGCCATAACAGGCTTGTTGAATTACCTTGGCAGTGGCATGTGCCTGGATTTCAGGACTTCCTGAGATATCCAGTGTCATACAGCTGCTCATAAACCTGTCCAGAGATACAAGAGAGGACACGGAGGTTGTTTTACAGTGGCAAGACTTTGCAGAATTCAAGCTCTAGGTAGGTGCCATTGGTAATAAAAGGAAACAGGAGACTAAAGAAATCAGAAACTCAGAAATAGAAGAGGTTAACTGAAATCCTGGGAGAGGATCTGATGCAGAACAGCAAAGTAAAAGACTGAAATGGTGGTAGGGGGTGGATTGAAAGAAGAATCTTATGATATGCATTATACCAACTGTGCAATTTTTAGACATTACATGTTGGGAGGTGATAAAGCATTTTCACTGGGTACTGGGAAATGAGGGGAAGACCTTCAGCACACCTACTATGTTCTTTGTAATGTAGCAATCTACACCCAGACAAATCAGATACATGATGCCCTTAACATGGGTCTGGTTCATATGTGATAAGATGGCTAGGTTCCCACAAAATTTCCCAACCAACTTTTAGCCCAGTCTAAGCATAGGGCAGAAACCCAGTCAGTACTTGTATTAAATATATTTTGCAGAACTGGCACTCTAACCATAATCTTTAACTCCAGCCCCCCTACTCTCAAACATTTTTCTATAGGAGTTCATCTCTGAAGTGGGGAAAAAGGTTAAAAAACAGATATGGAAGACAGGAGAAGCAAGGAGGGGCAGCTTAAATAGGACAAACTTCTCAGTCTCACCTCCTGTATGGCACAGCAGAATTTGCTCTGTAGCACCCTCTGAAGGGCTTGCAATTTCTGGGGGGGGCACCTCCCCACTGCGTTGCAGCCGCTCCAGCAATTTGACCGCCCGAACCACATCTACAAAAACAGGGAACAGAGAATCGAGAGTCCTGCAGAACTTAATGACTTAATGAGTTGGGACCGAACTCAAGACGAGTGGAGGAAAACCGTAACCCAGCCACGGCCTCCGGCTTCGCCGTTCTGGAGCGCTGCTTTTCACTACCTAAGGGGGACTCTTTATGTCACCATCCCTCCCTCAAGATACCCCAGAGGTCTGCAGATTAGGCGCGGGAACTCTGTCCTCTCTCTCGTCAGCCCCCTCTCAGTCGGGGCTGCTAGATTCCAGTCAGGACCGCATCCCCTCCTTTGCTCCAAAGGCTGCCCTAGCGCCTCTCTCCAGTCCACCAGGCATATTCGCTACGAACCTCCGTTCCGAGGCAAACTCTTCTCCATGCTTACCTCTCTCCAGCCCGAGGCTCCAACGCTGCCATTTTCACGTCCGAAAACCCCACCGCAGCCTTGCACGTCAAAGCGGAAGGATGGGAAGTGCATGTAGGATTTTGCAACCCGGCACGCAGCCCTGCCCCGAGCTAATGGCGTGTCTGCCTGGGCACATGTGCAGAGGCCCGTGGTTCCCGGGCACTGCTTAGGTCAAGTAGAAGCCTCTTCCGTTGTCCACAAAGTTCCATGCACAGAGACGCTAAACCTACGCTTCCTCCATAATTTGGCTTAAAGTCGACAGTGCATAAGCAGATGTCAAATGTTTCCGCAAACGTAAAACGGACTCTATCGTTTGAACGAACCAATCGCTGGATGAATCTTTACATAAGCAAAATATACCTATCGTGCCTGCCGTCACCGTGACATCAAAGCAGGCAAGGCTTTTATTTCGTAGGCACAGTAGCCAATTAAACTCATTTCATTTCTGGACTCGGAAAATTTTGAGCGACATTCTGCTATAAACCGGTCTCCTGTACGAATATTTATTCTCATTCAGAAGTCTAAAGGCCTTCGGTAATATTTGAAGCTCCTTTACGGCAGCTCCTGCTACCAAAATACCAGATTAACCTGCCAACTGGGTAAGCAAGTACTTTATTTCGTTCTCTCTCTCTCTCTCTTTTCAGTTTAAAAATCTAACCCTGTTATGAGAAAACAGTTCAGGTGCAAACCAACACAGCTTGTTCCCATCTGCTTCTCTGTACATTTCTCTCTGCACACCTTGCTGCTATTCTGTTCTCAAATTTTTCCCTTCAGGTCCGATTCATCCAGTTGATGTATTTCTTTCCTTTGGCCATATTTGCTTGCAAGAAGCTGCTCTTCAATTAAATCACATTGGTGTGACTATTTAGTGAAATTAGCTATGGATGCTCTTTCAGTACTGGGTGTTATGTAAATGGGAACAAAGAAGCTGAGGGTTTGGAAGCATAACCTCAGTTAAGCATAATTATACTCTTGCCTTCAATAAAAACAGATTTTGCTTGTGGTTTTCTGTAGTACAGTGAGGGGGGAAATTATTTGATCCCCTGCTGGTTTTGTACGTTTGCCCACTGACAAATGATCAGTCTATAATTTTAATGGTAGCTTTATTTTAACAGTGAGAAACAGAATAACAACAAAAAATCCAGAAAAACGCATTTCAAAAAAGTTATAAATTGATTTGCATTTTAATGAGTGAAAGAAGTATTTGACCCCTTTGCAAAACGTGACTTGGCAAAACCCTTGTTGGCAATCACAGAGGTCAGACGTTTCTTGTAGTTGGCCACCAGGTTTGCACACATCTCAAGAGGGATTTTGTCCCACTCCTCTTTGCAGATCCTCTCCAAGTCATTAGGTTTTCAAGGCTGACGTTTGGCAGCTCGAACCTTCAGCTCCCTCCACAGATTTTCTATGGGATTACGGTCTGGAGACTGGCTAGGCCACTCCAGGACCTTAGTGTGCTTCTTCTTGAGCCACTCCTTTGTTGCCTTGGCCATGTGTTTTGGGTTATTGTCATGCTGGAATACCCATCCACGGCCCATTTTCAATGCCCAGGCTGAGGGAAGGAGGTTCTCACCCAAGATTTGACGGTACATGGCCCTGTCCATCATCCCTTTGATGCGGTGAAGTTGTCCTGTCCCCTTAGCAGAAAAACACCTGCAAAGCATAATGTTTCCACCTCCATGTTTGACGGTGGGGATGGTGTTCTTGGGGTCATAGGCAGCATTCCTCCTCCTCCAAACATGGCGAGTTGAGTTGATGCCAAAGAGCTCGATTTTGGTCTCATCTGACCACAACACTTTCACCCAGTTCTCCTCTGAATCATTCAGATGTTCATTGGCAAACTTCAGACGGGCCTGTACATGTGCTTTCTTGAGCAGGGGGACCTTGCGGGTGCTGCAGGATTTCAGTCCTTCACGGTGTAGTGTTACCAATTGTTTTCTTGGTGACTATGGTCTAAGCTGATTATTATTATTATTATTATTATTATTATTATTATTATTATTATTATTATTATTATTATTATTATTATTATATCAAAGATTCCATTTCTGTATTGAACAGTGTGTTGTCTAGGTATAAAAATATTAGAATATAATAATCATCACATTCATAGTAATCTTATCAAAATACAATCAAGTACTAGGAAATAGCAATCATGCTGTTAAAAATAGTATTTTCCAAATTGACATTGAATAACAATCAAAATATTTACTAATCCGCTATAGTTCTTCCTCATATAATCCACATTTTCTCATATTTCCAACTTTCTAACCTCTGTTTCTGTCAGCTAACCATTGGTAAAACAGATCCCATGTCATATAGTATTCAGTTTTTCTTTAATTTTTAACATTAACCTATCCATTCTGCGCACTCCACTATTTTTTAAATTATATTCTCCTCTGTAGGGGGTCTCTTCATTTTTCCAATATTGTGCATATACTATCCTAGCTGCTGTTAATATGTAAAACTAAATATGTATTACCTTTATTATAGTTTTCTGGTAACATGCCCAATAGCAATATCTCTGGTTTTAAATCTATATGTTGATTTATCATTACTTCCAACCATAGGTGTATTTTATTCCAATATTTGTTTGCTTTGGGCCATGTCCACATGTGATAATACGAGCCTGGTATTTGATTACATTTCCAGCATTTAACAGATTTATCTTTGTACGTATGTACAAAGGTCCCAGCTGCCTTGAGATCATTGACAAGATCCTCCCGTGTAGTTCTGGGCTGATTCCTCACTTTTCTCATGATCATTGAAACTCCACGAGGTGAGATCTTGCATGGAGCCCCAGACGGAGGGAGATTGAGTTATTTTGTGTTTCTTCCATTTGCGAATAATCGCACCGTTGACACCTTCTCACCAAGCTGCTTGGCAATAGTCTTGTAGCCCATTCCAGCCTTGTGTAGGTCTACAATCTTGTCCCTGACATCCTTGGACAGCTCTTTGGTCTTGGCCATGGTGGAGAGTTTGGAGTCTGATTGATTGCTTCTGTGGACAGGTGTCTTTTATAAAAGTAACAAGCTGAGATTAGGAGCACCCCCTTTAAGAGAGTGCTCCTAATCTCAGCTCCTTACCTGTATAAAAGACACCTGGGAGCCAGAAATCTTGCTGATTGATAGTGGATCAAATACTTCTTTCACTCATTAAAATGCAAATCAATTTATAACTTTTTTGAAATGCCTTTTTCTGGATTTTTTTGTTGTTATTCTGTCTCTCACTGTTAAAATAAACCTACCATTAAAATTATAGACTGATCATTTGTCAGTGGGAAAACGTACAAAATCAGCAGGGGATCAAATACTTTTTTCCCTCACTGTACATGCCAAACTGCTGCTGAAAACATACTGATAGTCAGGTTTTTGCTTGTGGTGCTATGGGGGAGAGGGCAGAGGGAGGCTGGAAGAAGAAGCAGCAAGTAGAAAAGGATAAAAAGGTAATGAAAAAGTTCAGTTGTGTGTTGCTGCTAGTTGGGAGCAAAAAGACCATGAGCAAACTTCTGCAAAGAGGAGTGGGACAAAATCCCTCCTGAGATGTGTTCAAACCTGGTGGCCAACTACAAGAAACATCTGACCTCTGTGATTGCCAACAAGGGTTTTGCCAAGTCACGTTTTGCAAAGGGGTCAAATACTTCTTTCACTCATTAAAATGCAAATCAATTTATAACTTTTTTGAAATGCCTTTTTCTGGATTTTTTTTGTTGTTATTCTGTCTCTCACTGTTAAAATAAACTTACCATTAAAATTATAGACTGATCATTTGTCAGTGGGCAAACGTACAAAATCAGCAGGGGATCAAATACTTTTTCCCCTCACTGTAACTTGGTACCTCTAACAGATCTCTCACTTACTAGCAGTCTAGAATCAGCAAAGCACATCTTCAATCATTCCAATCTCATATACATTTCACATGAAGAAAACCTTTTTAACACTTTATTCTTGTTTAAACAAAAATATCCAAATACACAAGAGATTGGTGGAAAGTTACATATTAAGAAGGGATGGGATGGGATAAACTGACCTCAAACACTTACCCTTCTAAACAAAACCAGTTAAAATCAGTTACCTCAACTGGTTGACAGCCTCACTGGCTAGCAGCCTGGGAAGTAAAGCCTCACCTGGCTGGACAAGGGACAAGGAAGTGTCTCCATTCATCACTCCAGTGGGGGCTCCATTATGTATCCATTTTCAGTAGATAAGTAGCCATCAGCTGATTGTATGGATTCTTGGTCCAGGAACATATCCTGACTGGTTTCCTCCAATGCTTCTCCCATCCCATTGTCTTGCCCCCTCTCCTCCCGTTTTTCTGCACCCCGCTCAGCCCTGTCACGCTTGTGCTCACGGTCCCTATCTCGATCCCTATCACGGCGACGCTCTCTGTCACGATCCCTGTCTCTGTCTTTGTCACGATGACTACGCCGACGGTCCCTCTCCTTCTCCCTATCCCGGTCCCTCTCTCTACCTTTCTCATCCCCTTCAGGCTTCACCTCTATCCCATCTACACCTATCTCGCCAAGGGTAACCTCATCAGGGTGGGCCTCTCCCACTTCTGGCAACTCCTCCTTCTTTTCTCTGTCCCGGTCCCGATCCCGCTTGCGGTCTCTAGAACGACTCCGACGCTTGCGTTCCCGGTCTTTATCCTTGCTGCGTTCCCTGCTGCGTTTCCGCTCCTCTTTCTCTCGGCTCCGTGTTCGTCTCCTGCGCTCTCGGGATCGGCTACGACGCCGTTCCCGCTCCTTGTCCCGGTCTCGGCGATCACGTTCACGTTCCCTATCCCTGAGAGTGCCAAGGTAAAGCAAACATCAGACAAGTAGAATGAAAAAACTAGCAGTCTGAGCACACAGTATCAGCAATACAATATAGATTTTTCATCAAGAAAAAGCAGTAGCTTCCATTATGATCAAGAGCAGGGGTGTGCAGTTAATTTTCCCAAGGGGCCACATGAGAAACTGGGACTGTTGTGGATGGCCGAACCAATAGGTTAAACTTAATTCTGCTCAATATTGTTATCACTTTATAAAAAGTAGTAAATTATATGGTTTTGATTAGCTGCTACTGGTAAGAATATGTTACAATAAGGCTATGAAAATGTGGAGTAGGTCAAATATAGCAGTAAAAAATAATAAAAATGCCAATCATATCACTATTTATTTTTAACATAACATACTTTTAACCTTCATAAAAACAATACGGAAAATGTGTATGTTTTGCAGTATGTTAAAGACCAGCAATTAATTAACTTTATACAAAAAGCAATTAAGTGCATTTGATGTTTTATGGTTCTTTTTTCTTGTTCAGTGAGAAAAATCCAGTCTGTCTTGGGCTTGAACAAGTGCACTTAAGTCTGGTTGAATGTCTGAGGTTGATATGCGAAGGACAGCTGACAGGTGATCATCAGTGAAAGGATCAGTATCTGGATTTGTTGAACACTATCACTGAGAATGTTCACATATGTAGGTAGATCAGAAGAGTACTAACATCTTCTGAGCATGCCTCCTCATGTGTGGAAAGTTCTCTTTGAGAGAAGAGTAAAAATCAAGTGGTGATACTGACTTAAAGTGATCTGCCAGTAGTGTATCAGACTGCAGGTCAATGAGTTCGAGCTGAACATCGCTGGGTGTGTTATCCACACTGCAGGTAAAAGAAAAAAATGGTGCATTTCATTCTCAACTGTTTTGAAGTCTTAAAATTGCCTTGAAAACTCACCATGTAGTGCACCTAACATGGATGAGTACCTGAGGAGGTGATCAGCTGATGGTGTGACTTCTTTTAGTGTTGGCAAGTGGGTGAGACTGTTGTCCTCCATTTGGCTTCAAAGAAAGTGCAACTTTCTCATGAAAGCCTTCACCAAGCTTGTACATTTCATGTACAAAAAGGTCCTTGCATTGCAGTTTGGTATTTAGTTCATTCATTGGTGCAGTCACATCAATAGCAAATCCAAAATCTGCCATTCAGTCTGTATCCAAGAGCTCTGGGATGTCATTCCCTTTCTTCTCACAGAACTTTTGAATCTCTGCTCTCAGGTCCCATACCCTTTTAAGCACTTTGCCCAGGCCGAGCCAGCTGACAGCTGTGTGGTAGCCTATGTTACTATGATCAGTCTCATGCTCCTCCAAAAGTGCTGCGATTCAATGCTCTTGCCCTGATGAAGTTAACTATTTTAGTTAACAACATCAATAACATGGCTAATTTTTAGCACTGACTTACTCAACACCTCCTGATGTATAAATACAATGTAAAAATACCAATTTCTGTTCAGGGTTCATTTCAGTCACTTTATCCTGCATCCACTTCAAAAGTCCGACATCTTTCCCCATCAGATTTGGACAACCATCCGTTGTAACACTTGCCAGCTTGTCCAAGCATGCATTTACCACTGTGAACAAATCACTCCCTGTTGTTGTCCCTTTCATTGACTGCATTGCTGCCAGCTCCTCCATAATCTTAAAGTCCTTCATTATGCCATGTACGAAGATGAGTAACTGGGCTGTGTCGTGGATCCCACATACAAAGATGAGTAACTGGCTGTGTCATGAACATTGCAGCTGTCATCCAAAGCCAAGGAGAAAAAGTCAAAATTCTCTGCTTTGTTTTGTAGCTGAAGCTCCAGATTTCTGGTGATGTCCTGTACAGTTTTGTCTGGAGAGGGGCACTCTCTCAAATGCCTCTTTTTTCTTGGGACATATTAGCGCTGCAGAGTCCATCAAACACTCTTTCATAAACTCCCCATCAGAAAATGGCTTACTGTTTTTTGTGATTTTGTGGTATATCACATAACTGGTCTTGATTGCTCCATCCCTGGATGTGTGAAGCTTGGTTAAAAAGTCCTTGTTGGTTTTGCAACTTAGCTAGCAAAGCATCAGATGCCCGTGCTCACTCTGCATCAGTTGTCATCAGCTATTCAATCATGTCCAACCCTTGGGCACTCTATGGATCAACACTCTCCATGCCCCTCTGTCTTGCACAGCCTCCTTCAGAGCCGCCATGGTCATCCTGGTGTCATCCTTTTATAGCGTCCAGCCAGTGGGTACTAGGGTGGCCCCTTCTCCTTTTTCTGCTGATCACTCCCAGCATGACTGACTTTTCAAGTGAGTCAGCTCTCATGACATGACCAAAGTGTGACAGCCTCTGTTTGGCGATCTTGGCTTCAAGTGATATTTTTGGTGAGGTTTGGTCTAGGACAGTGATGGCGAACCTTTTAGAGAACAAGTGCCCAAACTGCAACCCAAAATGCACTTATGTATCGTCAGGTGCTGGGTGGGCGTGGCCCATTGGGCGGTGTGGCCAATTGGGTGGGCGTGGCTGCGGTGGTCACGGCAGACTGGGTGGGCGTAGCCGGGGTGGGCGCGGCCACCTCGATGTTGCTCGTGGGGACGCCTGTGGGGGCCAGGCAGGGTTGGGGGAGATCCAGGGGGTCTCCGGAGGGTGGGACGGTGGGCAGGAGGCTCGTCCTGCGGGGTGAGGCGAGGCGAGGCAGGGGGCAGGGCAGGGGTGCCATTGCCGCAGGGCAAGGCAAGGTGAGGCAGGGGCCGGGGCAGCTGCTGCCTGACACCATCGGCCCCCGCACACAGCGAGCGCACGGGGGCCAACTGTGTCCATCAGCAGTCATAGCCTGCCGGCCCCCACAGATGACGTTCGGGGGGGGGGGTTGTGTTTTTACTGTGGGGACCCTGGGCATTTGGCCGCCTTCTGCCCCAAGAAGCGACGAAGGGCGTCAGTGACCGAGCCTGCCCCAAGAAAGCCACCTACTCCTCTGTCGGGAAACGCCCCGAGCCCGATCTAAAAGACGTTTTAGGTCGGGCGTCCCACAACATCGAGCGACGTCCTTCAGATGCTGCCCACGGACCTCCACGGCATCTGATACTGGAGGCACGCCAGATCCTCCCCGGGATGCCGAAGGGGATTCCAGTCCATGCTTTGATTGACTCTGGGGCCACCACAAACTTTATGGATGCAGGATTTGTGGCCAAACGGGCTGTTCCCCAGTGCCCGGTGGAACCGCCGATGTTAGTGGAGACTATTGATGGTCGAGTACTCCTGCCTGGACCAATTAAGGCCGCCACACAACCATTATGTATGGCCATCAGTTCGCATGAGAAGGCTATTCAGTTCTATATAACCTCCGACCTGCATTTCCCCGTGGTCTTGGGACTGGCGTGGCTCCGGACGCATCACCCGCAGATTTATTGGTCCCAGAACTTGGTCACCTTCCCAAGCTTACAGTGCGTGGACCACACCCGCCATGTCTGTGCCAGCCAGGTGGAGGGTTCCCCAGGGGTCTCCTTGCCCTCCGAACTGGCGAATTACACTGATGTGTTCAGCAAGACTGAGGCGGATCAATTACCCCCACACAGGCCATATGACTGTCCCATCGATTTAGTCCCTGACGCGCCTCTCCCGGTGGGACGTTTGTATTCCATGTCAGACCCCGAGTTGGCCGCATTGCGGGACTTTCTGGACAAGAATTTGGCTCAGGGTTTTATTCGGCCCTCGTCCTCGCCAGTGTCTGCACCCGTGCTCTTTGTAAAAAAGAAGTCAGGCGAATTGAGGCTTTGCTGTGACTACCGGAAACTAAACGCCATCACGGTGCGCAATCAATACCCGCTGCCCCTCATCCCCGAACTCCTGGACCGGCTCCGTGAGGCAAAGGTCTTCACAAAGTTGGACTTGAGAGGAGCCTACAACCTCGTCGGGTGATGAGTGGAAGACGGCGTTTGGTACCCGGTACGGGCACTTCGAGTACACAGTGATGCTGTTTGGACTGACCAACGCCCCTGCAGTGTTTCAGCATTTTATGAATGACATCTTCCGGGACTTGTTAAATCAGTTTGTCATGATCTACTTGGACGACATCCTGATCTACTCCCCGTCGCGAGAGGCGCACCATCAGCATCTCCGTCAGGTCCTGCAGCGGCTCCGAGATCATCGGTTGTATGCCAAACTGGAGAAGTGCCAGTTCTACCAGAGGAACATCGATTTCCTGGGTCACTGCATTTCTCCTGAGGGCATCGCCATGGAACCGAACAAGGTCGAGTCTCTGCGGAGTTGGCAACCCCCACGTCACGTTAAAGATGCCCAGCGACTCCTGGGGTTCGCCAACTACTATCGGACTTTCATCCCTGGTTTTGCTTCCATGACGGCCCCCCTCACTCAGCTCCTGCAGAAAAAGACCCGGTTTCAGTGGGACGCCCCAGAACAACGGGCTTTCCAGGCTTTAAAGGAAGCCTTCATGAAGGAGCCCATCTTGAAGCATCCTGACCCGCAACGGCCGTTTGTCGTGGAGGCGGATGACTCCAACATTGCCATTGGAGCGGTGTTACTCCAGGCTACGGTGCCCGGCGGTGCCCTCTTCCCTTGCGCGTACTACTCGCGGAAACTGAATCCGGCGGAGGGCAACTATACCATCTGGGAGAAGGAGCTACTGGCCATCAAAGTGGCGTTCGAGGCTTGGAGGCATCATCTGGAAGGGGCGCGGCATCAAATCAAGGTCCGGATGGACCATAAGAATTTGGAAAGCCTGCAGACCGCTCGGAAATTGAAGCAACGGCAGATTTGGTGGTCCCTCTTTTTTGCGAGGTTCAATTTCCATGTCACGTACATACCCAGCGGTCGCAACCAAAGAGCGGATGCTCTGTCCACGAAGCCCGAATATTCCCGTGTAGAAGACAAGCTTCTGCCCAGGACAGTGCTCCCCATCGAGTCTTTTGCTGCGGTGCGGGAGCCGATAGATGTACGGGCTCGGATTCGGGAGGCACAGCAGCAGGATGCGTGGGCGAAAGGAGGTGGGGCCAGACTCCCCATGGACAGTCACAGATGGACTCCTGCACTATCGTGACCGGCTCTATGTTCCGGGAGGGCCACTCAGGGGACTCATCTTCAGCCAGTGTCACGATAATCCGGCGGCGGGGCATTTTGGCCTGTTCAAGACCCTGAACTTGGTCTCCCGTACCTTCTGGTGGCCCCGAGTCCGACACGACGTCCAGGCCTACGTCACGTCCTGTATCCCGTGTAGGCAGGCCAAGTCAGCAACGGGCCCCCCGCTCAGACTACTGCAGCCCTTGCCGACGCCCAAAAGACTCTGGGGGGCTGTGTCCATGGACTTCCTGACAGACTTACCCACGTCTTCTGGATTCACAACGGTGTTCGTGGTGGTGGACATGCTGACCAAGATGGCGCATTTCATTCCGTGCCGTGGCTTGCCGTCAGCCCGCGCCACCTGTCGTATGTTCATCCAGCAGGTGTTCTGGCTGCACGGCCTCCCTGATAGGGTCGTGTCGGATAGAGGGGCCCAATTTACAGCACGTTTCTGGCAGGGGTTGATGAAGGCGTTGGACATCAAGTTCTGCCTCTTGTCCACGCATCATCCCCAAACTGACGGTGGGACCGAGAAAGTCATCGGAATCCTCAAGCAATATCTGCGCTGCTATGTAAATCAGCAGCAGAACAATTGGGCGGACTATCTTGCGGTAGCCGAGTTCGCGTTCAACAACTCGCAGCACACCTCCATGCAGATGACACCATTCTTGGCCAATGTGGGGTTGTTGTTGTTGTTAGTTGCGAAGTCGTGTCCGACCCATTGCGACCCCATGGACAACGTTCCTCCAGGCCTTCCTGTCCTCTACCATCTTCTGGAGTCCATTTAAGCTCACGCCTACTGCTTCAGTGACTCCATCCAGCCACCTCATTCTCTGTC
>JALGBA010003303.1:0-22752 GCA_023970755.1 Azemiops feae | reverse complement strand
AAAGATCTTGACCAACTTGAACAATGGGCCCTATCCAACAAAATGAGTTTCAGTGTGGAGAAAAGCAAAGTCTTATGCTTAGGCAGGAAAAACCAAAGAAACAAATACAGATTAGGCGAGACCTGGCTCAAAAACAGTAATTGGAAGAAGGACCTTGGAGTCCTAGTGGATGATCACTTGACCATGAGCCAGCAGTGTGCAGCAGCAACCAAAAAAGCTAATACAGTCCTGGGTTGTATAAACAGAGGCATAGAATCAAGATCACATGAAGTATTAGTACCGCTTTATAAAGCCCTAGTAAGACCACACCTGGAATACTGCAACCAGTTTTGGTCACCATACTACAAAAAAGATGTTGAGAGTTTGGAAAAAATTCAGAGAAGAGCAACTAAGATGATCAAAGGCCTGGAGACTAAAATATACGAAGAACAGCTGCAAGACTTGGATTTGGCTAGTCTAAAGAAAAGAAGGAACAGGGGCGACATGATAGCAGTATTCCAGCATTTGAGGGGCTGCCACAAGGCAGAGGGGGCCAGGTTGTTCACCAGAGCATCAGAGGGAAGGACGAGAAACAATGGTTGGGAACTGACCAAAGAGAGAAGCAACCTGGAATTAAGGAGAAACTTCCTGACAGTGAGGACAATTAACCAGTGGAACAGAAGTTGCCTTCAGAAATCATAGGTGCTCCATCCCTGGAGGTTTTTAAGAAGAGACTGGATAGTCACCTGTCTGAGATGGTATAGGTTCTCCTGCTTGAGCAGGGTGCTGGACTAGAAGACCTCCAAGGTCCCTTCCAGCTCTATTCTATTCAATGGGATCTACTGAGAAGTTCTGGATAGTGGGTGATGTTGCCTTTTTCATTGATGTTACTCACGAGTGTAGGCAAATATAGGTGTCACAGGATAACCTTGCAGGATCCAATCTGGGTCAGTCACCGGAACTAGAGATTTAATTTTCCAATCTTTTGGACTTGTACTGGAGCCAATCCTCACGGCACTTCTCTCTAGCAGTGTGTGCTTTGAGCTAGTCTATGCACAGTATTTATGCAGTGCCTGGTGGCGTGTGGCTTTTTAGTTGTTGATTGAGGTGTTGATGGCCGGTTATTAAGTCGTTGACTGCCAAGCCCTCAGCTCCCATTTACCTGATCAGATGGTGGTAAATCAGCCCTCCTGTGGACTGACGAGGGGCCCGTTTCCCAGGCTTCAATCAATGCTCTGGCTATTTTTGTACCTGCTAGGCCAACAATCTTAGTAGCTGCAAAATTGATTGCATGTCCTTGATACTGCTGTGCTAGCGCGAGTGGGGGGAGTGTGCGCTCACAGCAACGCTAGAGCCTGAACAATGCTCGCAGCATCACCAGCGCCGGCACGACGCCATGATGCTAGCACGAGTGGGGGGTGGGAGCATGCACACACGCATGCACTAGCCAGCCACTCAAGTGGCCCAGTGGCCAACAGCCCACGGCCCAGTAGTGGGCCACAGCCCACAGGTTGGGGAACCCTGCTTTATAGAGCTCACTTTTTTGTCACTTTTTAACTTTCTATTAGACAGACACCTAAATGGGAGCAGGTCCTGGGGAGGTCTGCTGAAATGCCCTACCTCACTATAGCCAGTTTGATGTAATGGTTAAGGCACCAGGCATGAAAGCAGGAAACTACCTTGGACTTTGGGCCAATCAACAGGAGACTGTGAGTTCTAGTCCGGCCTTAGGCATGAAAGCTGACTGGGTGACTTTAGGCCAATCACTAGGAGACTGTGACTTCTAGTCCCACCTTAGATGTAAAAGCTGGCTGGATGACTTTAGGACAATCACTAGGAGACCGTGAGTTCTAGTCTCACCTTAAATATGAAAGCTGACTGAGTATTTTTGTACCTGCTAGGCCAACAATCTTAGTAGCTGCCAAATTGATTGCATGTCCTTGTTCATTGCAATGTGAGGCCACCAATGAGTTCGGACCTCCTTGTCTGACCGCTGGCCTGTGTTCTTGCAATCTGGTGGTTAGCGTCCTCCCCGTCACGGTTGTAAATGCGAAAAATGGTCATAAGCCATTTTATTTTCAGTGCTGTCGTAACTTTGAACGGACACTAAATGAAGTGTTGTAAGTTGAGAGCTTCCTGTACTTACACTGGATGACTCTAAAACGTTATTTAAATGAGGGAATATCCTCCTTTCCTTCTGTCCCCGGAAACAAAGTAGCTGCATTCACATAGACAGCACATTTGATACGATGATTGCATTGACCTCTTTTCTTTGTTTCCATAATGTATTGAATTGTAAAATAACTGTACTTTACAGTCACACTCAACCTACTAAGCTGTAATCTGCTTACTAAGCTTAAGACGAATCAATATGGCTAAGCAAAGATTTGATTTGGAGATTCAGTTTCAACCTTTTTTTTTATTTATTTATTTGGCTCTCCAAATCAATCTGACTTTCCAAATTAAACTGATGGAATTGTCAATTGGGTGTCTCCGATTCAGCTTGATGGGTTTGAGGGGGGGGGGTTCTGTAAAAAATATATTTTATTTTTGTCTCTGTTTGGACAGTCCAATGGAAGAAAATGATTGCTAGTTTGGAATGGAGGTATTCCATGCAGCTAAGTTACTTTTTTTTTTTTTTTGCATCTATTTGAAACGTTGAGTTGGAATGAATCAATAAACCAAATCAAATGATGTTGCATGACGTATGGGAGCTTATTCCCTATTGCCGGCAATGGGGTGGGCACGGTTTCCTCATGATGTGTCCGGCCTGCGGGCCGGCAGTTTTACACCCCTGCTATACAGGAAACCTTATACAATTTCAGACAAATAGTTGTGCAATCTTTTCTTAAAAAACTTCCAGTGTTGGAGCATTCACCGCTTCTGGAGGCAGGTTGTTCCACTGGTTAATTGTTCTAACTGTCAGGAAGTTTCTCCTTAGTTCTAGGTTGCTTCTCTCCTTGATCAGTTTCCATCCATTGCTTCTTTTCCTGCCTTCAGGGGCTTTGGAGAATAGCTTGACTCCCTCTTCTTTGGGGCAGCCCCTGAGATATTGGAAGACTGCTATCATGTCCCCCCTCGTCCTTCTCTTCGTTAAACTAGACATACCCAATTCCAGCAACCGTTCCTTATATGTTTTAGCCTCCAATCCCCTGATCATCTTTGTTGCTCTTCTCTGTACTCTTTCTAGAGTCTCAACCATCTTTTTTACATCGTGGTGACCAAAACTGGATGCAGTATTCCAAGTGTGGCCTTACCAAGGCATTGTAAAGTGGTATTAACACTTCATGTGATCTTGATTTACTCTCTCTATGTATAAAGCGGGGGAAGCCTCTTGTTGTTGAAATATATTTATTAGTATTCAACACTGGAAGTTTTTAAGAAGAGATTGGACAGCCATTTGTCTGAAATGGTATAGGGTTTCCTGCCTGAGCAGGGGGTTGGACTAGATGACCTCCAAGGTACCTTCCAACTTTATTATTATTATTATTATTATTATTATTATTATTATTATTATTATTATTATTATTATTATTATTATTATTATTATTATTATTATTATTATTATTATTATTATTATTATTATTATTATTATCTATGAACATGTGTTTTTTTAAATTTGCACATTTTAATGTCTTTGCCTTGTTTTTGTATTTTTTTTGTTCCTTTTGGATTTTGTATATTTATGAATAAAAACAAAAAAACATTATTTAAAAAAAGAAAAATCAAAGAGGTGATTCCTTCTACTTGAATTCTTAATTGGCCCATCTCAAGGAAAAGAAATATTATATTGTGAAAGCAGTCCAAATGGTTTCCCTATAGACATTCCAGGCCAGTTTTGTTTATTTTGGTTTAAATATTTCATCAATAATATTTTTTTTTATTCCTTAAGAACTTAGGGATATCCTATTTCTGGAAGTTAGAATTACTTTTGAAACATTGCCCAAAGCAGAATGGAAAATAAAGCTGGAGTTTCTATCTCACATTAAACATCCATAGAAATAGTCTAATTTCTGTATATCTATAGGATATTGCTAAGCTTTGCCAAAAACTATATTCTTGGTACATTTGTAAAAAAAAAAAAAAAAAAGCCAAAACCCCAAAAATGCATTTTTATGATGAAGATGTACAACATATATCATTCCTTCAATGTTTACAATTCAGATTCCATTTCTACAAATATACAAAAATTTACCAAATGAATTTGGACTAAAACTGTTTGGTTAGGCTGCGTATCAGAGGAAATTCAAGCACAACTACAAATTAAGATACAGCCATGCCAACTAGGGATGCTTCTTAAAAAGAGAATAACAGAGTAACAGAGTTGGAAGGGACATTGGAGGTCATCTAGACCAACCACCTTCAAAAGCAGGAGACCCTACACCATTTCAGACAAGCGTCTCTCCAATCTCTTCTTAAAAACCTCCAGTGATGGAGCATCCACAACTTCTGGAGGCAGGTTGTTTCACTGGTTAATTGTTCTGTCAGGAAATTTCTCCTTGGTTCTAGGTTGCTTCTCTCCTTGATGAGTTTCCATCCGTTGCTTCTTGTCCTGCCCTCAGGTGCTTTGGAGAATAGCTTGACTTCCTCTTCTTTGTGGCAACCCCTGAGATATTGGAAGACCGCTATCATGTCTCCCCTGGTCCTTTTTTTCATTAAACTAGACATGCCCAATTCCAGCAACCGTTCTTCATATGTTCCCCTCATCAACTTTGTTGCTCTTCTCTGCACTCTTTCTAGAGTTTCAACATCTTTTTTCTATCAATAATATGGTGACCAAAAGTGGGTGCAGTATTCCATGTAATTTCTTCCAGTTCTTGGAATTTCTACCCTGGTATCATGACCAGCTTCAGCAGAGAGGAAGGGAAATCAAAAGCATGTAGACTCATGTAGAGTGACTGGTCAAATGAGATGGAATCCTGATATAAATATGTAGTGTGGGAAGAATCCAAAGAAAGAAATATTTTGGGAAATATTAAAAAGGCAGAATATTATATTTCCTCAAAGGATCTTAAAAAGGCAGAAAAGCATGCCCAGTTTTCTTAATAGCCCCAAGTCTCCCTCCCCCAAGCAGAAACCAGCTCGGTTGAAATGCAGATGTAATAATCCATTCAGAAAGGTTGGAGCCTTCCAGCTAGAAACTGAAGAAATTAGGAAGACAAAGACCCCTAAAATCTACATACCCCACCCAAACTCTAAGACAGGACATAATAGGATTAACCCACCACCATCAGAATACCAAAAGGGCACACTCAGACTCAGGTCAAAGTGCATGACACAGGAAATACAAAGCCTCAAACAGGAACAGGAAACAACCTCAAGAGCCCAAGAAGGTATAAAAACCCACCACTCTGCTCCATGTGGTCACTTTTTTCCAGAGCCACATTTCTGTCCCACTCTTCTCTTCAATAAACTACAACCTTCTTTCTAAAGCAGTCTCCATTTTGATTATTCCCGGCTTGGACTGGACCCTGATGAAGATTTTTCTTTCAACGGTAGGTAGCTATTAAGTCAAGCTAGGGGAAAGCTAGAAACCAGGTAGAATTTCCTGACCGTGAGAACAATTAACCAGTGGAACAGCTTGCCTCCAGAAACTGTGGGTGCTTCATCACTGGAGGTTTTTAAGAAGAGACTGGACTGCCATTTGTCTGAAATGGTTTTGGTTCTCTTGCTTAAGCAGGAGGTTGGACTAGAAGACCTCCAAAGTCCCTTCCAACTCTGTTATTCTGTTAACTCACAGTGTGTTAACTCTGTGCTGGGGAAGAGATGACACAACGCATTTGCAGCCAGTTCTGCTGAAAGCTGTACAGCTTCTTCTTTCCCCCCCCTTTTCTTTTCATCTCTTGAAGAACAGCTGCATGTTTACATTCTTAGCATTCCTGTCCTGCCCTCAGATTAATTCCTTTCTGCTGGGCTGATGTTCTCCTGCTGCTAACAAAAGCCCTGACAACAATGTAAGAGGAAAGACAAGGGAAATTCGCTGGAATTGTGATAGGTTAGAGAAAGGGGATGAATATAGCAAAGATATATTTCACAGAAACTACGTATTTCAGTTAAGAAGTAGGGCAAGCACAGAGGGGTAGAAGAGCAGAACTGGTAAGAGAGCAGGAGAGGAAAGAGGAGGGGAGGGGAGAGGAGAGGAGAAGGGAGAGGAGGGGAGGGGAGGGGAGGGGGAAGGAAGGAAGGAAGGGAGGGAGGGAGGGAGGCCAAATGAAACATCTGCCAGAAAACAACCTAGTTCAGAAAGCACCAAGGATCCCACAACCCATACTGGCTGAGGAATTCTGTGAGTTGGAAGTCCACATCTCTTAAATAGGGTGGAGTGGAATGGAATGGAATAGAATGGAATGGAAGGAGTGGAGAGGGAGAGAATAGAATAGAATAGAATAGAATAGAATAGAATAGAATAGAATAGAATAGAATAGAATAGAATAGAATAGAATAGAATAGAATAGAATAGAATAGAATAGAATAGAATAGAATAGAATAGAAAATATGGAATGGAATGGAATGGAATGGAATAGAATAGAATAGAATAGAATAGAATAGAATAGGATAGGATAGGATAGGATAGGATAGGATAGGATAGGATAGGATAGAGAATGGGATAGAATAGAATAGAATAGAATAGAATAGAATAGAATAGAATAGAATAGAATAGAAAATATGGAATGGAATGGAGTGGAATGGAATGGAATAGAAAGGAGGAAGGAGTGGAGAGGGAGAGAAGAGAAGAGAAGAGAAGAGAAGAGAAGAGAAGAGAAGAGAAGAGAAGAGAAGAGAAGAGAAGAGAAAAGAGAAGAGGAGAGGAGAGGAGAGGAGAGAAGAGGAGACAGCAGAGGAGAGGAGAGGAGCAGGAGAGGAGAGGAGAGAAGAGAAGAGAAGAGAAGAGAAGACAAGAGAAGAGAAGAGAAGAGAAGAGAAGAGAAGAGAAGAGAAGAGAAGAGAAGAGAAGAGAAGAGGGAAGGGAAGGGGAGAGGAGAGGAGAGGAGAGGAGAAGAACTTTGTTGATGAGAAAACTTTAATGTTATATATGTTGACAGTAGAAGAAGGGAAGGGAAGGGAAGGGAAAGAGGAGAGGAGAGTACAGGAGAGCTTTGAGATAGCAATTACTTGCCAACTAAGGATGCACAGACACTGTGATACCATTGCAAAAATGATAAACGACATCTACAGTTGCACCAATCAAATTACAGTTTCTAAGTCATGGGAGGTCTGTATTGATTAGACCTGATTTTAAATATGTTTGGATTTCTGGGCAAGACATATTACAAAAGATTCAAACAAGCTGGAAAATGTTCAAAGAACATGGAGAAATATCAAGTACCGGAAAGCAAATCTAATGAAGTCAGATGTCCGAGGGATACTTCTTCTTTTTTTCTGGGTGTTTTCAAGAGAAGACTAAACATCTTCTGTCTGTCTGATGGCTCCCATCTGGATTCCTACACTCAGCAGGAAGATGGACCCCGTGTAATGAGGGTATGTAAGCAATGCAACTCTGGAAATGACCCAAACATGAACGTGTAATTGGTAAATATGTTGAAATTTGCGGTATATATGTAACATCAAGTAGCACTTAAAAGGCAGGATGAAAACTCCTTAATTGCACAACACATGGACAGACTGCCCCACAGTTGCCACAAAGAAGAGGGAGTCAAGCCGTTCTCCAAAGCGCCTGAAGACAGGAGAAGAAGCAACGGATGGAAACTAATCAAGGAGAGAAGCAACCTGGAACTAAGGAGAAACTTCCTGACAGTTAGAACAATCAACCAGTGGAACAACCTGTCTCCAGAAGTTGCGAATGCTCCAACACTGGAAGTTTTTAAGAAGAGACTGGACAGCCATTTGTCTGAAATGGTATAGGGTTTCCTGCCTGAGCAGGGGGTTGGACTAGAAGACCTCCAAGGTTCCTTCCAACTCTGTTATTCTATTCTATTCTATTCTATTCTATTCTATTCTATTCTATTCTATTCTATTCTATTCTATTCTATTCTATTCTATTCTATTCTATTCTATTCTATTCTATTCTATTCCTATTCTACTCTACTCTACTCTACTCTACTCTACTCTACTCTACTCTACTCTACTCTACTCTACTCTACTCTACTCTACTCTACTCTATTCTATTCTATTCTATTCTATTCTATTCTATTCAATTCTATTCTATTCTATTCTATTCTATTCTATTCTATTCTATTCTATTCTATTCTATTCTATTCTATTCTATTCTATTCTATTATTCCATTTCATATTTTCTATCCTATCCTATCCTATCCTATCCTATCCTATCCTATCCTATCCTATCCTATCCTATCCTTATTCCTTATTCCTTATTCCTTATTCTATTCTATTCTATTCTATTCTATTCTATTCTATTCTATTCTATTCTATTCTATTCTATTCTATTCTATTCTATTCTATTCTATTCTATTCTATTCTATTCTATTCCTATTCCTATTCCTATTCCTATTCCTATTCCTATTCCTATTCCTATTCATTTTTTCAACTGGGAAACTCTGAGCGACCTAGACCAAGCTAAATCCAAAAAATGCTAGCGAATTCCTGGAAGTCTGACACTCATATAAATCAGCCACCAGCAGACACATAGAGATAAATAACTTGTACCTGCCATTCAAAGAGATAATTTAAAAGTCAAAAAGCAAGCAAACAAAAAAGGCAAACCCTGTTCAGCAGCAACCAACACCCCATGAAGAAGAGATTGCGATGGTGTTATCCCTTCAGTCGTGTCTGACTTTTGGCGATTCTATGGGCCAGGTCTCCCCACATCTTCCGATCTTGCACTACTTCTTTGAGTTTTTCTAGGCTCTGACTGGTGTCAGCTTGGATGGTGTCCAGCCACCATGTTCTTTGGTGGCTTGGTTTCCTTTTGCCATTAAAAGTAGAGATTAACAAATTGATACTAGACTAGCAATCAAGCTGTAAACAACACTCCAATCAAGGAACTACAAACTCAGGAAAACAAACAAACAAACAACAGCCTAACGAAGGAATAAGCCTTCCACCAATACTGACAGGGTAAGCAACTTGTATATAAACAGAGAGCAAACCCATGATGGACACTGATGTTGTTACCTTGTTGGATGAAATGTCTGCAAAAAAACAACAACCAGGCTCAAAGAGCACCAAGGACTCCACAGTCCTCCTTCTCTTCCTCCTCTTCCTCTTCCTCCTCCTCCTCTTCCTCCTCCTCCTCTTCCTCCTCCTCCTCACCACAAACCCTACTCCCTTCTAGCACTGATGATGTTACCTAGTTGGGTCATGAAACCCCTGCAAGAAAATCACCCAGCTCAAAGAACACCAAGGACTCAACAGTCCTCCTGCTCTTCCTCTGCTCTTCCTCCTGCTCTTCCTCCTCCTCGCCACAAACCCTACTCCCCTCTAGCATTGATGATGTTACCTAGTTGGGTCATGAAACGTCTGGAAGAAAACAACCAAGCTCAAACAACACCAAGGACCGTCACAGTCCTCCTCCTCCTACCTCCTCCGCCCCTCCTCCCTCACCTCATCCTCCTCCTGCTCCTCCTCCTCCTCCTCGCCACAAACCCTTACTCCCTCTCCTAGCACTGATGATGTTACCTATTTGGGGTCATGAAACCCTGCAAGAAAGCAACCAAGCTCAAAGAACACCAAGGACTCCAGTCTTCCGCCTCCTCCTCCATCCTCCTCCTCCTCCTCCTGCCTCCTCCTCAATGATGCTCTCATACTCCTCCTCCTCCTCTCTCCTCGCCCACAACCCCTACTACTCCCCTCTAGCCTGATGATGATTTTCCTAGTTGGGTCATGGAAACTCCCGCAAGAAAACAACCCAAGCTCAAAGAACACCAAGGACTCCAGTCCTCCTCCCTCCTCTCCTCCTCCTCCTCCTCCTCCTCCTCCTCTCCTCCTCCTCCTCTTCCTCCTCCTCCTCCTCTTCCTCCTTTCCTCTCCTCCTCTCCTCCTCTCCTCCTGCACCACAAACCCTACTCCCCTCTAGCATTGATGATGTTACCTAGTTGGGTCATGAAACGTCTGGAAGAAAACAACCAAGCTCAAACAACCAAGGCTCCACAGTCTTCCTCCTCCTCCTCCTCCTCCTCACCACAAACCCACTCCCTTCTAGCTGATTGATGTTACCTAGTTGGGTCATGAAACCCCTGCAAGAAAGCAACCAAGCTCAAAGAACACCAAGACTCCAGTCTTCCTCCTCCTCCTCCTCCTCCTCCCCCTCCTCCTCCTCCTGCTCCTGCTCCTCCTCCCTCCTCCTGCTCCTCTTCTCCTCCCTCCTCCATCTCACCACAAACCCTACTCCCCTCTAGCATTGATGATGTTACCTAGTTGGGCAATGAAACGTCTGGAAGAAAACAACCAAGCTCAAACAACACCAGGGGTCCTCTCCTCCTCTTACTCCTCCGCCTCCTCCTCCTGCTCCTCCTCCTCCTCCCTCCTACTCCTCCTGCTCCTCTTCCTCCTCCTCCTCCTCCTCACCACAAACCCTACTCCCCTCTAGCATTGATGATGTTACCTAGTTGGGTCATGAAACGTCTGGAAGAAAGCAACCAAGCTCAAACAACACCAAGGACTCAACAGTCCACCTCCTCCTCCTCCTCCTCCTCCTCGCCACAAACCCTACTCCCCTCTAGCACTGATGATGTTACCTAGTTGGGTCATGAAACCCCTGCAAGAAAACAACCAAGCTCAAAAAAAACACCGTGGACCGCACAACCAATGGTTTTGCCCCAGCTGGGCAATGCTGCAACGATAATGCACAGGGTGGCCTCCACGTCTCCTTAAGGATGCCCAGTCAACAGCTTCATTGGCTCCTCCCAAGTCAGGTTCTACGTAACTGATCCTCACTGGCTCTAAGGATGATCAATGGGCTCCTGCTTTGCAATGCTAGAGCAGAACTGCTCAGAGATTGGCTTAAAAGAAGGAGAAAAATTGTTGATCCTGACTTAGCGTTGTTCTTCCTATTGTGGCCAAAGAGGAGAAACTGGCAAGCTTCCCGGTGGGACAATCACACTCCCCTTCCTCTTCCCCCCCCCTGATGCCGCTTTTGAGAAGCCACCTCTGATCCTAGAGGTAACATACAGTAGGATCAATCTATTAGTGTTTGATCGCTCTCTGGAAGTCTGTTGTGGCAGAAGTCATTTGTTGTCTGGAAGGATGCCTAAGCCGCTTGTCTCCACAATGCACACAGTGCACACTTGTAAATAAACCTAGCTATTACACAATATACAAGCAGGAGCAGATGGTAGAAAGAAGCCTCTAATGAGGTAGCCAGGAATCCAGCTGCTGGAATAGAATCATCTCTCTCTCACACACTTTCTCTCTCGCTCACTTGCTTTCTCTCTCACACTCACTTTCTCTCTCACACATCACTTTCTCTCTCTCTCACTTTCTCTCTCTTACTCACTTTCCCCCCTCTCTCTCATTCAATTTTTCTCTCTCTCACTTTCTCTCTCTCACTTATTCTCTTTCACTCTCTCTCTGTCTTTCTTTCCTCCCTTCTCTCTCTCATTCTCACTCACATTCTCTCTCTCTCTCTCTCTCTCTCTCTCTGTGCGTGTGTGTTTGTTGAAGCATGAGTAGACATGCCTACGATACTATTAAAATAGCTCTGAGAGAAGGCAAAACTCTCTCTCTCTCTCTCTCTCTCTCTCTCTCTCTCTCTCACACACACACACACACACACACACACACACACACACACACACACACACACAAACACAGACAAGTTCTCTATTGTAGGACATTTTCATTTTGGCAGGGAAGTTCCTTGGAGAAGAAAGGCTACGGGAGGATTCACTTATATTGGGCACAGTTGGGATTCCCATCTGGTAAATATCCTTAGAGCTTTTTGAAGGGACCCGGATGCCTGGAAATGCCATTTGCACAAATCAGGTCTTTTAATGGGAGAGAAAAGATGATAGCAGTGAGATGGGAGTAAAAGGTCCTTCCCTTCCCTTCCCTTCCCTTTACTCCTCTCCCTCCTGGAGTTCTTCCTTCCTTCCTTCCTTCCTTCCTTCCTTCCTTCCTTCCTTCCTTCCTTCCTTCCTTCCTTCCTCCCTCCCTCCCTCCCTCCCTCCCTCCTTCTCTCCCTCCTTTGGTCTTCCTCCCTCCCTCCCTCCCCTGAGAATAACAGAATAACAGAAGAGTTGGGACCTTGGAGGTTTTCTAGTCCAACTTCCTGCCCCCTCCCTCCTCCCTCCTTTGGTCTTCCTTCCTTCCTTCCTTCCTTCCTTCCTTCCTTCCTTCCTTCCTTCCTTCCTTCCTTCCTTCCTTCCTTCCTTCCTTCCTTCTTTCTTTCCTTCCTTCTTTCCTTTCTTCCTTCCTTCCCTCCCTCCCTCCCTCCCTCCTTTGGTCTTCCTTCCTTCCTTCCTTCCTTCCTCCTCCCTCCTCCCTCTCTCACCTCCTTTGGTCTTCCTCCCTCCCTCCTCTCTCCCTCCTTTCGTCTTCCTTCCTTCCTTCCTTCATTCCTCCTTCCTTCCTTCCTTCCTTCCTTCCTTCCTTCCTTCCTTCCTCCCTCCCTCCCTCCCTCCGTCCCTCCCTCCCTCTCTCTCTCTCTCCCTCCCTCCCCTGAGAATAACAGAAGAGTTGGAAGGGACCTTGGAGGTCTTCTAGTCCAACTCCCTGCCCCCTCCCTCCCTCCCTCCCTCTGACCTTCTTCCTTGCCACTAACATACCACCCTGTACGTGTGTCATTGGGTCGGGCGGATAGTGGAAGAGACAGAGTTGTAATGAAATCCAGGTTTTGCATCTAAGGGCCGGGTTCTTTGGTCTCTCCCCTCCTCCCCCCCCAGCCCCTCTCCCCAGCCCACTTTAATCTGGCCCATATGAATGGAACGGGACTCTTTATTTTATTCAAGCTGAGCTACATGACAGGCGGGGCAGTGCCAAATTTCTTTCTTTTTTTCTTCTTCTCCTTTTGGTTTTTGCCAAAGCAGAATCGTTGACTGTAACCGATACAGGCATTGACTGAAGCCAAGGTGTAATTTGCTTGGGCCTGACTCTCATTGCCAAAGGCAATGCAAGAAGCGTTTAAGCCCAAATACAGGGTGGAAAAAATTCCTGCAATATAAACAGATCCTTCCAAACCAAGGCATAGTCAGCACAAGCCACCCAAAGGGAAAAGATGAAGTTTATAGTTTCCTGTCGGTCTGGAGGCTCAAATGCCAACAGCACAGAGGAGGAACACATGTTTTGTGTGCACCAGCTCTGAGGATGAGTCCAGGGCTCGGCTTCTGAAGGGGAACACCAGGTTGAGGTTGGACAAAGGCAGGACAAAAAGCATCGGATGGAAACCAATCAAGGAGAGAAGCAACCTAGAATGAAGGAGAAAATTCCTGACAGTTAGAAGAATTAACCAGTGGAACAACCCGCCTCCAAGAAGTTGTGAATGCTCCATCACTGGAGATTTTTAAGAAGAGACTGGATAACTATTTGTCTGCAGTGGTATACTGTAGGGCAGTGGTGGCGAACCTATGGCACGAGTGCCAGAGGCGGCACTCGGAGCCCTCTCTGTGGGCATGCATGCCGTCGACCCAGCCCCACCTCCCATCACAGCCCCCTCCTCATCAACAGCCCCCCTGGAGGAGAGTCACCCCTGGGTGCGGCCCACGCAAAGCAGCACAGCCAAGCACATGGCAGCTGGGCAGATGATGCTGAGGGGCGCGGGCGTAGGGCGTGGCCACCATGGCACCGCAGGGCTGCCTGGGCAATCTGTGGTGGGCTATGGATGGCCCTGAAGGTGGGTGGGATGAGAGCGGAGCAAGGCGGGTGGGCAGAGCGGGGGCGGGCCATTTTTTGGGCATTTGGTCTCTAAAAGGTTCACCATCACTGCTGTAGGGCTTCCTGCTCCAGCAGGGCATTGGACTAGAAGACCTCCAAGGTCCCTTCTGTCAGAGCATGCACAGTCTTATTGTGCTGAGGTAACCCAGGAGTAAATACAGTAAACAGTGGTCTGTGTTAAATGGTGGTTTATATTACACACAATCTACAAATATACGCTAGAAACAAAATACATAGACGTGGACATTCAGCAAACTCCAATACACAGCAATCACAGCAGGAAACGGACGAGAGAAAAACTCCCTTTTATACTCAAGCTCTTAAAGGGATACAGACTCCTGCTGAGTCATTCCTAACGTTGCATCATTCACCTCACATTATGCAAGCTGGTTAGCTTCTAAATCATTACCTTGACACCTTCCAACTTTATTATTCCACGTTCTATGTTCTAAGTAGACCACAGCCTACTTCTTGGTAACATAGAACAATGTGGGATAGACAGTACCATCACCAAATAGATTTGCAGTTGGCTGACCAACTACACTCAGTATGGATAAAGAACGATTGCTGGAATTGGGTATGTCTAGTAGTTTAATGAAAATAAGGACTAGGGGGTGACATGATAGCAGCGTTCCAATATCTAAGGGGCTGCCACAAAGAAGAGGGGAGTCAGCCCCCTCAAGTCTGGAGAGAAAGTCTGTGCTGCCGTGCGCATACGTTTGTTGGCAGCTTGAGAGCGTCACATGGCTGTTATAAAACCCAGAGTCTGACCTTGCTAGAACAATTTCAGCATGAATGTTGAAGTTCTCCAGAAACTTCCATCCTGAAGTTTTCCAAGTTCACTTTAAATGTGATCTTTTTTTTTCTCTGCAGAGAGAAAAATGTTAATTTAATGTTAACGTTAATGGTTGCAGGATTTGGGTATGGCTAGTTTGGAGAAAAGGAGGACTACAGGTGATATGATAGCAGTATTCCAGCATTTGAGGGGCTGCCACAAAAAAGAGGGGGTCAGCTTATTTTCCAAAGCACCAGAAGGCAGGATGAGAAACAATGGATGGAAACTAATCAAGGAGAGAAGCAACTTGGAATTAAGGAGAAACTTCCTGACAGTGAGGACAATTAACCAGTGGAACACCTTGCCACTAGAAGTTGTGGGTGCTCCATCACTGGAGGCTTTTAAGAAGAGACGGGACAGCCACTTGTCTGAAATGGTATAGGGTCTTCTGCTTGAGCAGGGGGTTGGACTAGAAGACCTCCAAGGTCCCTTCCAACTTATTATTGTTGTTGTTGTTGTTGTTGTTCGTGTTGTTGCTGCTGTTGCTGCTGCTGCTGCTGCTGCTGTTGTTATTATTATTATTATTATTATTATTATTTGACTAGAAGACCTCCAAGGTCCCTTCCAGCTCTACTCTATTCTATTCTATTCTATTCTATTCTATTCTATTCTATTCTATTCTATTCTATTCTATTCTATTCTATTCTATTCTATTCTATTCTATTCTATTCTATTCTATTCTATTCTTAAGAAGAGATAGGAGGGTCATTTGTCTGAAATTGTGTAGGGTTTTCTGTTTGAGCAGGGGATTACACTTAAGGTCTTCCGAGAATCGTTCCAACTCTGTTATTCTGTTATTCTGCTTTGTACACAAGAGTGCCAATTTTGATCCTTGACGTCTGTTCTGTTCTGTTCTATTCTATATCCTGACAGAACAATTAATCAGTGGAACGACCTGCCTCCAGAAGCTGTGAATGCTCCAACACTGGAACTTTTAAAGAAGAGACTGGACAGCCATTGGTCTGAAATGGTATGTTTGTCTGAAATGATTGAGCAAGGGGTTGGACTAGAAGACCTCCAAGGTCCCTTCTAGCCTTTTCTGAATCTGATTCTAATCCTTTCCAACAATTTGCTTGTGTCTTTTGTTTTGCTTTCTGCAGAAAAGCTGTTGGAGAAGCATGCTTAGATTTATTGTTTTTCAGCAGCACCCTTGTTGAGATCCCAAAGACAGGGGTACACATAGAAGCACGTAGATTTTCTACTCTGACAGCGAAATGTTGGAAGTCAGGTTTAAAGACTTGAAGCCTGTTGGCCAAGGATCAAGGTCAAGAGTTCATCTGCTGAACTTCTGAAAGGAATGTCAGTTTGATAAGCCGGTTTAACCAGAGGGAAGACTGATCTCTAGGCCGAAGGCATTAAACCTTGGGAAAACATGGTGATTATCTGTTAGATTAATCCTGTTAGATCCAGTTCAGGATGAAGAGTGGATTGGGAAAGCTTTATGCACATTCTGACCAATATCTTCGCTGAGATAAAGACCTGGTCTTACATAAATAATTCATCAGATTAAAACGTGCTTTTAACTTGAGGGCGAATCTGATTGAATCTATCCCTGAATTGGGGAAAAAAAAATACACGTAATTAACAGTGGGAGCTGAGTAGGTTTTCTAATTTGTTTGTGTTTAGGGGTTTTCTCTTGTGAAGGAATTCAACCACAGGATTCCATAACTGCTGATGAAAATTGATTCAGTTAGAACAGGGGTAGGCAACCTTGGCTCTTTTATGACCGGTGGACTTCAACTCCCAGAATTCCTGAGCCAGCATGGGGGAACTATGGCCCCTTCATGACTTGCGGACTTCAACTCCCAGAATTCCTGAGCCAGCATGAGGGAAACTTTGGCCCCTTAATGACTTGGGGACTTCAACTCCCAGAATTCCTGAGCCGGCATGAGGGAAACTTTGGCCCCTTCATGACTTGTGGACTTCAACTCCCAGAATTCCTGAGCCAGCATGAGGGAAACTTTGGCCCCTTCATGACTTGTGGACTCCAACTCCCAGAATTCCTGAGCCAGCATGAGGGAAACGTTGGCCCCTTCATGACTTGTGGACTTTCAACTCCCAGAATTCCTGAGGGTCCGGCATGAGGGAAACTTTGGCCCCTTCATGACTTGTGGACTTCAAATCCCAGAATTCCTGAGCCAGCATGGGGGAACTATGGCCCCTTCATGAGTTGTGGACTTCAACTCCCAGAATTCCTGAGCCGGCATGAGGGAAACTTTGGCCCCTTCATGACTTGTGGACTTCAAATCCCCAGAATTCCTGAGCCAGCATGGGGGAACTATGGCCCCTTCATGACTTGTAGACTTCAACTCCCAGAATTCCTGAGCCAGCATGAGGGAAACTTTGGCCCCTTCATGACTTGTGGACTTCAACTCCCAGAATTCCTGAGCCAGCATGGGGGAACTATGGCCCCTTCATGACTTGCGGACTTCAACTCCCAGAATTCCTGAGCCAGCATGGGGGAAACTTTGGCCCCTTCATGACTTGTGGACTTCAACTCCCAGAATTCCTGAGCCAGCAAGGCTGGCTCAGGAATTCTGGGAGTTGAACTCCATGAGTCATAAAAGAGCCAAGGTTGCCTACCCCTGAGTTAGAACATTAGACATATAATAAGTTGGGCACTTAGTGGTCCCTTGTTTTGCAGTAAACCAGCTTTAGCGCAGTAGGCTGGAAAGGAGGCTATCAAATTAAGCTGCAATGTGGTGAATTTGAGTAGAAAATGTATTATGAACACAGCAGTTGGGATTTAGAACATAGAACATAGAATAATAGAGCTGGAAGGGACCTCGGAGATCTTCTAGCCCAACCCCCTGCTCAATCAGGAAACCCTATACCATTTCAGACAAATGGTTGTCCAGTCTCTTTTTGAGAACCTCCAATGATGGAGCACCCAGAACTTCTGAAGGCAAGCTGTTCCATTGATTGATTGCTCTCACTGTTTGAAAATAGCTTGACCCCCTATTTTCCAAAGCACCAAAAGGCAAGACAAGAAACAATGGTTGGAAACTAACCAAGGAGAGAAGCAACCTAGAACTAAGGAGACATTCCCTAACGGTGAGAGCAATTAACCAATGGAATGGCTTCCTTCAGAAGGTGTGGATGCTCCATCACTGGAGGCTCTCAAAAAGAGACTGGACAACCAGGAAAAAGATTCAGAGAACAGCAACTAAGATGATCCAAGGCCTGGAGACTAAAGCATACGAAGAACGGCTGCAGGACTTGGGTTTGGCCAGTCTAAAGAAAAGAAGAAACAGGGGCGACATGATAGCAGTGTTCCAGTATCTGAGGGGCTGCCACAAAGAAGAGGGGGTCAAACTATTCTCCAAAGCACCAGAGGGAAGGACAAGAAACAATGGTTGGAAACTGATCAAAGAGAGAAGCAACCTGGAATTAAGGAGAAACTTCCTGGCAGTGAGGACAATCAACCAGTGGAACAGAAGTTGCCTCCAGAAATCGTGGGCGCTCCATCACTGGAGATTTTTAAGAGGAGACTGGACAGTCACTTGTCTGAGATGGTATAGGTTCTCCTACTTGAGCAGAGGGCTGGATTAGAAGACCTCCAAGGCCCCTTCCAGCTCTATTCTATTCTATTCTATTCTATTCTATTCTATTCTATTCTATTCTATTCTATTCTATTCTATTCTATTCTATTCTATTCTATTCTATTCTATTCTATTCTGTTCTATTCTGTTCTATTCTATTCTTTCCATATTCTATTCTATTCTATTCTATTCTATTCTATTCTATTCTATTCTATTCTATTCTATTCTATTCTATTCTATTCTATTCTATTCCATTCCATTCCATTCCATTCCATTCCATTCCATTCCATTCCATTCTATTCTATTCTATTCTAGCCAATGGGTTGAGAAGAATGTAAGCTTTTGACAGGTGACATGCTTAATCAATGCCAATGGCAGCTTCTCAGGTTGAAGTCTTCTGGCTGATAAATGGAGAATGTTGACCTGGACCCGTAGGAGTACATCCCCCCCCCATATTCTCTCACTCGTATATGGCAATGAACATGACAACAATAAATAAATAAATAAATATAAATGGAAATTTTAAAAAAAAAGTATGAGTCACTGGCTGGAATAAAACTGAAGTTAGGTGCTTCCATCAGTGCCCGCTTTGATCAAACTCTCAAGTCCACCTCCGTAAAAAATTGTGTTGGATTGCTCCTCAGGGATAAAGCACGTTGTGTGAAATATAGGACTGAAATTTCCTCCCCAAAGAAAACGCTTATCGTGTTTTTCTGTGTCCGCTGTATCCATGGAATGTAATAATCTTGAGCGGAAGCTGATCAAGAAGCCAGGAGAAAAAATTGACTTTGGTAAAACAGATCTCCAGCCATGTCACAAATCCACAAATCCTGAAAAGCTCATTTATTTCTCCGGAAGCCCGTTCCGGAAGCCCGTTCTCAGTCACAGATGTTGGCTGAAATTAATAGCAAGCAATTGGCAGTAAAGGAGGATTACCTGAATATGCATTGTGAGTAAATGAAATTAATTAAGGATAATTGATAGGGACTAGAATTAATAACTGAGAAGGGGCACAACTGAAATGTATTGAAATTGAATTAAACTCAATAACTCAGCCACTATTAAATTTAACAGGAGCTAATTGATATTAATTGGATGCAATCCTTCATAGAACCAAATGCTCTTAAATAAATTTTTATAATTGGTTTTGTAAAACCGTAGTTTCTTCCTAGTGAAAGTAAAAAGAAGGAAGGAAGGAAGGAAGGGAGGGAGGGAGGTAAAGAGAAAGAGAAAGAAAGAAAAAGAGAAAGGAAGAAGAGAGAAAAAAGGAAGAGAAAGGGAGAAAGAGGAAGGAAGGAAGGAAGGAAGGAATGAATAATAATAATAATAATAATAATAATAATAATAATAATAATAATAATAATAATAATAATAATAATAATAATAATAATAATAATAATAATAATAATAATAATAATAATAATAGTCATAAGCAGAAAACCCTATACCATTTTAGACAAATGGCTGTCCAGTCTCTTCTTAAAAACTTCCAGTGTTGGAGCATTCACCGCTTCTGGAGGCAGGTGGTTCCACTGGTCAATTGTTCCAACTGTTAGGAAATTTCTCCTTAGTTCCAGGTTGCTTCTCTCCTTGATTAGTTTCCACCTGTGGCTTCTTCTCCTGCCTGCAGGCGCTTTGGAGAATAGCTTGACTCTCTCTGCACACTGTTGGCCCAGATTTAATTGATTGTCCACTAAGACTCCAAGATCCTTCTCACAGTTGCTGTTATTAAGCCTGGCTTCACTCAATCTATATGCGTCCTTTTGGTTTTTCTTGCCTAAGTGTAAGACTTTACTTATCTCTACATTGAATTTCATTTTGTTAGATAGGGTCCAGTGTTCAAGTCTGTCGAGATCTTTTTGGATCCTGAGCTTGTCTTCTGGAGTAGTTGGCTATTCCTGTTAGCTTGGTGTCGTCTGCAAATTTGATGAGTTCCCCTTCTATTCCCTCACCTAGGTCATTCATGAAGATATTGAAGAGTACTGCACCTAGGACAGAACCTCGTGGTACCTCAATGCTTACTTCCCTCCATGTAGACGTACTACCATAAAGGACTACTCATTGAGTACGGTTTGTCCGCCAGTTACAAATCCATCTTTTCTCCAGTGAATTTCCCCAGATGACATGGCCAAAATAAGTGAGATGTAGTTTGGTGATTGGACCATAAGAAAGGCTGAGCGCCAAAGAATTGAGGCCTTTGAACTATGGTGCTGGGGAAGACTCCTGCGAGTCCCCTGGACTGCAAGGCAATCAAACCGGTCAGTCCTAGAGGAGATCAACCCTGATTGCTCTTTAGAAAGCCAGATCATGAAGTTGAAACTCAAGTACTTTGGCCTAATGAGAAGGAAGGACTCACTGGAGAAGAGCCTGATGCTGGGAAAGATTGAGGGCAATAGAAAAAGGGGACGACAGAGAATGAGGTGGCTGGATGGAGTCACTGAAGCAGTAGGCGGGAGCTTAAATGGACTCCAGAAGATGGTAGAGGACAGGAAGACCTGGAGGAACATTGTCCATGGGGTCGCGATGGGTCGGACACGACGTTGCAACTAACAACAACAAGTTTGGTGATTTTTGACTTCCAGTGGCATGTCTGGTGTTATGTGTGTTCCAGTACTTGTTTATTGGTCACCTTTGCTGTCTAAGGAATATGAAGGATTCTTCTCCAGCATCACAGCTCAAACAAATTGATATTCTTCCTTTCTTGATTTCTTAAGGTCCAACTTTCAGAACCATAGGTAACTACGGGGAACCCAATAGAATGGACTAACTTCCACATGGTTGCCAGGCTGATGTTTTTCCATATTTGGCTCATGTTCGTCATTGCTGCGTGACCCAATGCAATCCGACGTTTTATTTCTGGGCTGCCTTCACGGGGACAAAGGCAACGGAGGGATCGGATAGGGATTCTTCTCCTGCTGGTGAGCACCCCAGAAATATTTGCTTGATCCTGGAAGAAACAAAATGCGGAGTTGATATGGTTGTTAACCTAACCTGGAATTAAGGAGAAACTTCCTAACAGTGAGGACAATTAACCAGTGGAACAGCTTTGCCTTCAGAAATCGTGGGCGCTCCATCACTGGAGGTTTTTAAGGAGAGACTGAACAGTCACTTGTCTGAGATGGTATAGGTTCTTCTGGTTGAGCAGGGGGCTGGACTAGAAGACCTCCAAGGTTCCTTCCAGCTATTCTATTCTATTCTATTCTATTCTATTCTATTCTATTCTATTCTATTCTATTCTATTCTATTCTATTCTATTCTATTCTATTCTATTCTATTCTATTCCATTCCATTCCATTCCATTCCATTCCATTCCATTCCATTCCATTCCATATTTTCTATTCTATTCTATTCTATTCTATTCTATTCTATTCTATTCTATTCTATTCTATTCTATTCTATTCTATTCTATTCTATTCTATTCTATTCTATTCTATTCTATTCTATTCCAAAAGGCTCTTTTATCTTCTTATTTTAGGAGGTAATTGGACTTATCCTTTACTCGGCGAATCTTTCCATAACAAGTAAGTGATAAATTCCTGTAAATTGCCTTAGGTTTTGAAGAATGCCACAGGACATTGTTAGTTTCTCTTCAGAACTTCATTACTTCAGCTTAAAGGAAAAAAAAAAAAACAGATTAATAATTACATTTCCCCCCCCCCCCAACCTACTTACCTAGCTACGTCTGGCATTCTGTGACAAGATAATTTCCTTTGATTAACTGCTAGAATTTAATTATGAGATAGAAGCAGAGGCAGGAGAACCACAATCTGCTTCTCTATTAAAGGAAGTCAGAACAATTCCATCCTCGGAGGGAGACCGTGTTAAATATTGCTAAACTAAAATAAAGTTCAATATGGTGAGTTTTCATCTGGCTGCATGGTCTCGGAAGCCCCTTCTTCTGTTTTGCAGGCAAATTTTTTTGCAGAGATTTAGAGAAATGGCATGCAAAGCACTCCGATTTGATAACTGCTTCCAAGGGTTGTGTTTAGTAATACTAAAAACTGGTTGATGAGTGTCAACATCAATAGCTGTGGATTGAATTCTGTATAGTTAAGAGCCCTGGTGGTGCAGTGGTTAGAATGCAGTATTGCAGGCAAACTGTGCCCACAGCCAGGAGTTCGATCCTGACCGGCTCAAGGTTGACTCAGTCTTCCTCCCTTCCTAGGTCGGTAAAAGGAGGACCCAGATCCATCCTTCCTTCCTTCCTTCCTTCCTTCCTTCCTTCCTTCCTTCCTTCCTTCCTTCCTTCCTTCCTTCCTTCCTTCCTTCCTTCCTTCCTTCCTTCCTTCCCTCTCTCCCGCCTCCCTACACAATCCTCATTCCTTTTCTTTCCTTCTTTCCTTCTTTCCTTCTTTCCTTCTTTCCTTCCTTCCTTCCTTCCTTCCCCCTCCCTCCCTCTCTCTGAAGGTGCAGTGGTTAGAGTGCAGTATTGCAGGCAAACTCTGCCCACAGCCAGGAGTTCGATCCTGACCGGCTCAAGGTTGACTCAGCCTTCCTTCCTTCCTCGGTCGGTAAAAGGAGGACCCAGATCCATCCTTCCTTCCTTCCTTCCTTCCTTCCTTCCTTCCTTCCTTCCTTCCTTCCTTCCTTCCTTCCTTCCTTCCTTCC
>JALGBA010003302.1:0-20156 GCA_023970755.1 Azemiops feae | reverse complement strand
TTGGCTGCTTTTGTAAAACCTAAGCAGTGTCACAACTAGTGGAGGCTAGTGAAAAGATACTATCGGAGTGTATTGTGCAATACGCTAAATAAATACGTTTGTGTTTTTATTTATTTATTGCGATCGCTTGGGGGTTGCCAGCAAATTTTAGGGGACGTCACAAATTTGGAGGTGGTGTACTCGGTCAACCCTGGAGTCCAATTTAATACAGTTCCTGCTTTCCCTGGATAAACCATTTAGTTACCTGCAAACTGCATGCAGGCTGGGGAATTTTGGGACTTGAAGTCCACAAAAATTGCCAAGTTTGAGAAACGCTGGATGACTTACAGGGATTAAACTTGTCCCCTGCTGGCTGGGAATGGATGTGCAATACTCTGTGACACTCCACCTTTGCGGAGGGCTTTTATATAGGGCGCCCCCAATACAATCCAGATTTCTGCATTGTCTTTTTTCCGTCCTTAACTCCAATCCAAAGTCTTCCTCCATATATGCTCCAGCAAACTCGGAAGTCTTGGTTCTACCGGCCGCTCTACCATTTCCATCCGAGCTCTCTGGTTACATTTCTATGGCGATTCCCAAGTTCGACGGTTTCAAGAGCGGAAAGCCCAGTCTTTCCTCCGCTCTCCTTTCCTACCTCTATGGTGCCTTTCGGCTTCTCTGCCGAAATAGGGGACGCGCCTTCTGATGGTGTCACAGCCCGGCGCCGCCCCGAGAAGGCTGTCCCGGGGCGAAGGAGAAGGCAAAGGTGGAGCCGGGGCGCTGCGGCCTTTGCAGCAGGCAGGTGAGGCGGGGGCTTCAGGGAAGCTTCCTCCGAATCTGCCGCTCGACGCCGCCTTTCATGGGCAGGCGTGGGTATAGGACGTTTCGTCCCACGACCACGCGGGGTTGCCCGATGAACTCAATTGCCTGTGTTCGCATCCTTTAGTAACATCACCGGAGGGAGCGGGCGTTAGTAAGTATTCTGTTATTGTTAAATATTATTTGCCGTGCTTTCACTTAGTCTCGACTCCTGCGCAAACTGCTCTGCCCAAATCCCTGCGGGTTTGCTTGGCAAGTTTCCCCCCCCCCCAGCTGCGGTTAGAAGAGAATAACCGAGTTGAAGGGACCTGGAGGAGGTCTTCTAGTCCACCCCCTGCTTAGGCAGGCAACCCTTATACCATTTCAGACAAAATGGTTTGCCGTTGCTTCTTGCTAGGGCGAGAGAGAGTGACTGGCCCAAAGCTGGTTTTGGAGTGACTGACCCAGATGACTTTTCTGCCTCTAAAAGCAAGATTAGAACTCACAGCCTCCCACTTTCTAGTCTGCTGCCTTAACCACGACTATACCAAAGCCGCTCTAAATTTTGCGTATTTTTTTAATGCAGCCTTTGTTATTTTTTTATAAATAACTCAATGCGGCAAATATATCTAATGCTCCTTCCTTCTCTTATTTTCGCCATGCAGCAACAGTCCTAGGGTTAGGGTTAGACTTAGGCTGACTAGGAGAGGAATTGGCCCAAAGCTGGTTTCTCATACCTAAGGTGGTACTAAAACTCAGCCCCCACCCCCAATTTCTAGCCTGGCACCTTCCACCCCAATTGACTAGCTGTTTATTTTTCACCCCAGTGAAATGATATTCACGAATGGGCATACTAGGAAGATTAGAAACTAAGATGCAGCAAGAAATTAGTGTGATGTAGGTAGACATAAAACATTTTAATAAATGCGTCAGTTTCAAAACTAGCAGCGAAGGTAAAATCTAATCTCACTCCTTTTAATATTAACCATAGCAATAAATTTATGTATGTTTGGTGAGGTTTATCTTTAAAGTTAGCACCTATCAAAGTTACCTTAATTCATCATCATAGGCCTTTTTGAAGGCCGCGCCATCTCTCGCTAAGGGACAAGCAGGTACAGCAGCCACCAAAGAAATAAACCTTTTAAATGGCGTTTTAAGTTTATTATTCTTTATTAATAAAACCTTACTAATATTAGGTTATCTTACTCTGCCCCAGGGTCGCAGCAAAAGGGCCTCCCGTCGCCCTATTAATATTAATAAGGCGTTAATAATAAAGATAGAGAATAATAACCTTAAAATCCCATTAAAAAGGTTTATTTATTTCGGCGGCCGCAATACCCGTTTTGACCACAGGAGGGCACGTTTTCGTCCCATAGCATTAAACACGGTCCTAGACCTTCTCAGGCATGGCGACCTCCCGTCCGTCCAATTGGCCATCCCCAGTTCATTTGGAATCGACCTTCCTATCATGGCCGAAAAAAAAACGTCTTGTCCGTGCTTTTAGTCTCCGTCGGCACCTTCCTGTCCTTCTTCTGCTCTACGCTGCCGCAAGAAGGGAAAAGCCTCGTACTGCCGCAGGTTTTTTTTAGCCGAAGCAAGCCACAAAAAGAAATAAAGCTTTAAATGGAGTTTTAAAGTGTTAGTATTTATTAATGAAACCTCAGTAATACTTAGGTGATGTTGTGTGTCCCCGCGCGCAGCAAAAGGGCTTCCCTTCGCCCTATTAACATTAATAAGGCGTTACTAATAAAGATAAGAGGATAATAACTTAAAATCCCATTAAAAAGCGTCATTTCTTTCGGCACAGTTTTACGTCGCAAAGCATAGGCACGAGGCAATCCCAGGCGGCCTGTGAATCTGGAATGGAGGGTTTAGGATGAAGAAACAAGGGTACGGGCTGGGGAGGCCGGCGGGCAGCTGCTTATAAGTGTGCATGTTGCCTCTGGGATATGTAAAGTGCGAGGGAAAGAGGAGGGAAGGAAATCTCGGCTGCCTCCAGCTTCACTTGCTCAGCCCATATTGACTGACTGGGAAGCTAAAAGGGGCTTTCTAAACCTCTAGGCGAGATGGGGCAGATAAATGTCATCATAATATAAATTATATACTGTTATCATACACCATCTCACGTGCGCGCACACACACACACGCATATCATTGTTATTATATAAATAATAAAGCCGGAGCTAAGGAGCCACTTGGTCCATCATCCAACGACATTGTCTCTTCAGGGGTCCTTGGTGCTCTCTGAGCTTGGTGGTTTTCTTGCAGACGTTTCGTGACCCAACTAGGTAACATCATCAGTGCTAGAAGAGAGAGGAATTTGCTCTCTCTTTATATACTTAGTGGCTTGTCCTATCAGGGTTGATGGAGGTGTTCCTGGTAGTTTCTTGATTTGGCGGTTGTTTACTTATTTATTAGGTATGGGGGGGGGGCATATCATACATGGGACTGCACGTTACAAACCAGCTCCACACTTGAAAAGCGACACCAACCAAACACTATTAAAATAGCAGTATATATTAACATATCACCTAGATTAGAAAAACACAATAAAATATAAATGTTAAAAAGATTTTTGTTCAGATACCAATAGGCCGTCTAACCATTGAAGTGCAGCCTCCTTTATATTAGATAGATAGATAGATAGATAGATAGATAGATAGATAGATAGATAGATAGATAGATAGATAGATAGATAGATAGATAGATAGATGTACACGATATGTTGCAGGTGTGCGCAGGCCCCAGCTGCACACGTTCGGTCGTGCGTCAATGCAATTGCAGATAGCTATGATGGGAAGCTGGTGGTTTGGCATTGCCTCCTTACTAGGACCAAGAGAGAAGGACTGACCCCAAGGTCACCACAGTTGACTTTCATGCCTAAGGTGGGACTAGAACCGACAAGTCTTCCGATTTCTAGTCCAGTGCCTTAAGTATCCCGCATTTTCTCTCACTGTCTATGGAGATTCTCAGTCATCCGGGTCATAATTGTCCCAAAGATGCTTTTTCAGGAGGCAACTGGACTTTCTTGATTTTCTTTGAAGACGTTTCGCTTCTCATACAAGAAGGTTCCTCAGCTCTGACTGGAGCATCACTTAATGGCCTTGGCTGCTTTTGTAAAACCTAAGCAGTGTCACAATTAGTGGAGGCTAGTGAAAAGATACTATCGGAGTGTATTGTGCCATACGCTAAATAAATACGTTTGTGTTTTTATTTATTTATTGCGATCACTTGGGGGTCACCAGGAAATTTTAGGGGACGTCACAAATTTGGAGGTGGTGTACTCGGTCAACCCTGGAGTCCAATTTAATACAGTTCCTGCTTTCCCTGGATAAACCATTTAGTTACCTGCAAACTGCATGCAGGCTGGGGAATTCTGGGACTTGAAGTCCACAAAAATTGCCAAGTTTGAGAAACGCTGGATGACTTATAGGGATTAAACCTGTCCCCTGCTGGCTGGGAATGGATGTGCAATACTCTGTGACACTCCACCTTTGCGGGGGGCTTTTATATAGGGCGCCCCCAATACAATCCAGATTTCTGCATTGTCTTTTTTCCGTCCTTAACTCCAATCCAAAGTCTTCCTCCATATATGCTCCAGCAAACTCGGAAGTCTTGGTTCTACCGGCCGCTCTACCATTTCCATCCGAGCTCTCTGGTTACATTTCTATGGCGATTCCCAAGTTCGCCGGTTTCAAGAGCGGAAAGCCCAGTCTTTCCTCCGCTCTCCTTTCCTACCTCTATGGTGCCTTTCGGCTTCTCTGCCGAAATAGGGGACGCGCCTTCTGATGGTGTCACAGCCCGGCGACGCCCCGAGAAGGCTGTCCCGGGGCGAAGGAGAAGGCAAAGGTGGAGTCGGCGGCGCTGCTGCCTTTGCAGCAAGGCTAGGTGAGGCGGGGGCTTCAGGGAAGCTTCCCCGAATCTGCCGCTCGACGCCGCCTTTTCATGGGCGGCGTGGGTACTAGGAGTTGCGTTCCCACGACACGCGTTGCCCGATGAACTCAATTTCCTGTGTTCGCACTCCCTTCTAGTAACGTCACCGGAGGGAGCCGGGCGTTTAGTAAATTATTGCTGTTATTCTTAATATTATTTGGTACTTTCGACTTAGTCTCGACTCCTGGCCATTGCCTGACCAAATCCCTGCGGTTTTCTTGGCAAGGTTTCCCCCCCCCAGCTGCGGTTAGAATAGAATAACCGAGTTGGAAGGGACCTTGGAGGTCTTCTAGTCCAACCCCCTGCTTAGGCAGGCAACCCTATACCATTTCAGACAGATGGTTTGCCATTGCTTCCTTCCTAGGGCCGAGAGAGAGTGACTGGCCCAAAGCTGGTTTTGGAGTGACTGACCCAGATGACTTTTCTGCCTCTAAAAGCAAGATTAGAACTCACAGCCTCCCACTTTCTAGTCTGCTGCCTTAACCATGACTAGACCAAAGCCGCTCTAAATTTTGCGTATTTTTTTAATCCAGCCTTTGTTATTTTTATAAATAACTCAAGGCGGCAAATATATCTAATGCTCCTTCCTTCTCTTATTTTCGCCATGCAGCAATAGCCCTAGGGTTAGGGTTAGACTTAGGCTGACTAGGAGAGGAATTGGCCCAAAGCTGGTTTCTCATACCTAAGGTGGTACTAAAACTCAGCCCCCACCCCCAATTTCTAGCCTGGCACCTTCCACCCCAATTGACTAGCTGTCTATTTTTCACCCCAGTGAAATGATATTCACGAATGGGCATACTAGGAAGATTAGAAACTAAGATGCAGCAAGAAAAAGTGTGATGTAGGTAGACATAAAACATTTTAATAAATGCGTCAGTTTCAAAACTAGCAGCGAAGGTAAAATCTAATCTCACTCCTTTTAATATTAACCATAGCAATAAATTTATGTATGTTTGGTGAGGTTTATCTTTAAAGTTAGCACCTATCAAAGTAACCTTAATTCATCATCATAGGCCCATCTCTCGCTAAGGGACAAGCAGGTGCAGCAGCCACCAAAGAAATAAACCTTTTAAATGGCGTTTTAAGTTTATTATTCTTTATTAATAAAACCTTACTAATATTAGGTTATCTTATTCTGCCCCAAGGTCGCAGCAAAAGGGCCTCCCGTCGCCCTATTAATATTAATAAGGCGTTAATAATAAAGATAGAGAAGAATAACCTTAAAATCCCATTCAAAAGGTTTATTTATTTCGGCGGCCGCAATGCCCGTTTTGACCACAGGAGGGCACGTTTTTCCGTCCCATAGCATTAACACCTAGACCTTCTCGGCATGGCGGCCTCCCGTCCGTTCAAATTGGCCATCCCCCAGTTCATTTGGAATCGACCTTCCTATTATGGCCGACTCCCTGTCCGTTGCTTTTAGTCGTCCCGTCTGCACCTTCTTCCTCTCTTCTGCCCCTCTACGCTGCCGCAAAGAAGGGAAAAAAAAGCCTGTACTGCCGCAGGTGAGCCGAGCAGCCACAAACGAAATAAAGCTTTTCAATGGCGTTTTCGGTAGTATTTATTAATGAAACCTCAGTAATATTAGGTGATGTTTTTGTGTCCCCGCGTCGCAGCAAAAGGGCTTCCCTTCGCCCTATTAACATTAATAAGGCGTTACTAATAAAGATAGAGGATAATAACTTTAAAATCCCATTAAAAAGGTCTATTTCTTTCGGCACAGTTTTACGTCGCAAAGCATAGGCAGCGAGGCAATCCCAGGCGGGTGAATCTGGAATGGGGGGTTTAGGGATGGAAGAAACAAGGGACGGGCGGGGAGGCCGGCGGGCAGCTGCTTCTAAGTGTGCACGGTGCCTCTGGGCATATGTAAAGTGCGAGGGGAAAGTGGAGGGAAGGAAATCTTGGCTGCCTCCAGCTTCACTTGCTCAGCCCATATTGACTGACTGGGAAGCAAAAGGGCTTTCTAAACCTGTAGGCGAGATGGGGCAGATAAATGCAATCATAATATAAATTATATAGTATTATCATACACCCACGCACGCACGCACACTCACACACACGCATATCATTGTTATTATATAAATAATAAAGCCGGAGCTAAGGGGCCACTTGGTCCATCATCCAACAACATTGTCTCTTCAGGGGTCCTTGGTGCTCTCTGAGCTTGGTGGTTTTCTTGCAGACGTTTCGTGACCCAACTAGGTAACATCATCAGTGCTAGAAGAGAGAGGGATTTGCTCTCTCTTTATATACTTAGTGGCTTGTCCTATCAGTGTTGATGGAGGTGTTCCTGGTAGTTTCTTGATTGGGCGGTTGTTTACTTATTTATTTAGCGTATGGCATATCATACATGGACTTGCAGTATATATTAACATTTCACCTAGATTAATAAAATATAAATGTTAAAAAGATTTTTGTTCAGATACCAATAGGCCGTCTAACCATTGAAGTGCAGCCTCCTTTATATTAGATAGATAGATAGATAGATAGATAGATAGATAGATAGATAGATAGATAGATTGATAGATTGATAGATTGATAGATAGATTGATTGATTGATTGATTGATTGATTAGATAGATGATAGATAGATAGATAGATAGATAGATAGATAGATAGATAGATAGATAGATAGATAGATAGATAGATAGACAGATAGATAGATAGATAGATAGATAGATAGATCTACACGATATGTTGCAGGTGTGCACAGGCCCCAGCTGCACACATTCGGTGGTGCGTCAATGCAATGGCAGATAGCTATGATGGGAAGCTGGTGGTTTGGCATTGCCTCCTTACTAGGACCAAGAGAGAAGGACTGACCCCAAGGTCACCACAGTTGACTTTCATGCCTAAGGTGGGAGTAGAACCGACAGTCTTCCGATTTCTAGTCCAGTGCCTTAAGTATCCCGCATTGTCTCTCACTGTCTATGGAGATTCTCAGTCATCCGGGTCATAATTGTCCCAAAGATGCTTTTTCAGGAGGCAACTGGACTTTCTTGATTTTCTTTGAAGACGTTTCGCTTCTCATACAAGAAGGTTCTTCAGCTCTGACTGGAGCATCACTTAATGGCCTTGGCTGCTTTTGTAAAACCTAAGCAGTGTCACAACTAGTGGAGGCTAGTGAAAGATACTATCGGAGTGTATTGTGCCATACGCTAAATAAATACGTTTGTGTTTTTATTTATTTATTGCGATCACTTGGGGGTTGCCAGCAAATTTTAGGGGACCTCACAAATTTGGAGGTGGTGTACTCGGTCAACCCTGGAGTCCAATTTAATACAGTTCCTGCTTTCCCTGGATAAACCATTTAGTTACCTGCAAACTGCATGCAGGCTGGGGAATTCTGGGACTTGAAGTCCAAAAAAATTGCCAAGTTTGAGAAACGCTGGATGACTTACAGGGATTAAACTTGTCCCCTGCTGGCTGGGAATGGATGTGCAATACTCTGTGACACTCCACCTTTGCGGGGGGCTTTTATATAGGACGCCCCCAATACAATCCAGATTTCTGCATTGTCTTTTTTCCCTCCTTAACTCCAATCCAAAGTCTTCCTCCATATATGCTCCAGCAAACTCGGAAGTCTTGGTTCTACCGGCCGCTCTACCATTTCCATCCGAGCTCTCTGGTTACATTTCTATGGCGATTCCCAAGTTCGACGGTTTCAAGAGGGGAAAGCCCAGTCTTTCCTCCGCTCTCCTTTCCTACCTCTATGGTGCCTTTCGGCTTCTCTGCCGAAATAGGGGACGCGCCTTCTGATGGTGTCACAGCCCGGCGACGCCCCGAGAAGGCTGTCCCGGGGCGAAGGAGAAGGCAAAGGTGGAGCCGGCGGCGCTGCTGCCTTTGCAGCAAGGCCAGGTGAGGCGGGGGCTTCAGGGAAGCTTCCCCGAACCTGCCGCTCGACGCCGCCTTTTCATGGGCGGCGGGGGTACTAGGAGTTGCGTTCCCACGACACGCGTTGCCCGATGAACTCAATTGCCTGTGTTCGCACTCCCTTCTAGTAACATCACCGGAGGGAGACGGGCGTTTAGCAAGTTATTGCTGTTATTCTTAATATTATTTGGTGCTTTCCACTTAATCTCGACTCCTGGCCATTGCCTGACCAAATCCCTGCGGTTTTCTTGGCAAGGTTTTTCCCCCCAGCTGCGGTTAGAATAGAATAACCGAGTTGGAAGGGACCTTGGAGGTCTTCTAGTCCAACCCCCTGCTTAGGCAGGCAACCCTATACCATTTCAGACAAATGGTTTGCCGTTGCTTCCTTCCCAGGGCCGAGAGAGAGTGACTGGCCCAAAGCTGGTTTTGGAGTGACTGACCCAGATGACTTTTCTGCCTCTAAAAGCAAGATTAGAACTCACAGCCTCCCACTTTCTAGTCTGCTGCCTTAACCACGACTAGACCAAAGCCGCTCTAAATTTTGCGTATTTTTTTAATGCAGCCTTTGTTATTTTTTAATAAATAACTCAAGGCGGCAAATATATCTAATGCTCCTTCCTTCTCTTATTTTCACCATGCAGCAACAGCCCTAGGGTTAGGGTTAGACTTAGGCTGACTAGGAGAGGAATTGGCCCAAAGCTGGTTTCTCATACCTAAGGTGGTACTAAAACTCAGCCCCCACCCCCAATTTCTAGCCTGGCACCTTCAACCCAATCTGAACTAGCTGTCTATTTTTAACCCAGTGAAATGATTATTCAGACTGAGGCATACTAGGAGATTAGAACACTAAGAGCAGCAAGAAATTAGTGTGATGTAGTAGACATAAAACATTTTAATAAATGCGTCAGTTTCAAAACTAGCAGCGAAGGTAAAATCTAATCTCACTCATTTTAATATTAACCATAGCAATAAATTTATGTATGTTTGGTGAGGTTTATCTTTAAAGTTAGCACCTATCAAAGTAACCTTAATTCATCATTACAGGCCTTTTTGAAGGCCGCGCCATCTCTCGCTAAGGGACAAGCAGGTACAGCAGCCACCAAAAGAAATAAACCTTTTAAATGGCGTTTTAAGTTTATTATTCTTTATTAATAAAACCTTACTAATATTAGGTTATCTTACTCTGCCCCAGGGTCGCAGCAAAAGGGCCTCCCGTCGCCCTATTAATATTAATAAGGCGTTAATAATAAAGAGAGAGAATAATAACCTTAAAATCCCATTCAAAAGGTTTTATTTATTTCGGCGGCCGCAATACCCGTTTTGACCACAGGAGGGCACGTTTTTCCGTCCCATAGCATTAACACCTAGACCTTCTCGGCATGGCGACCTCCCGTCCGTCCAAATTGGCCATCCCCTAGTTCATTTGGAATCGACCTTCCTATCATGGCCGACTCCTTGTCCGTCGCTTTTAGTCATCCCTCGCAACTTCCTCTCGCAGCGGCCTTCTCACCATAGAGATTTCTTGTCCGTTCCTGCTATCGTCCTCGGCCACCTTCTGCCATAGAGACTCCTGTGCCGCTTCTGTCCTCTTTTCTGCTGAAGAAGAAAAAAGCCTCTTATAGTATTATCATACACCCGCGCACCGGCGCGCACACACACACACACACGCATATCATTGTTATTATATAAATAATAAAGCCGGAGCTAAAGGGGCCACTTGGTCCATCATTCAACAACATTCTCTCTTCAGGGGTCCTTGGTGCTCTCTGAGCTTGGTGGTTTCCTTGCAGACGTTTCGTGACCCAACTCGTACTACCGCAGGTGAGCCGAGCAGCCACAAAAAGAAATAAAGCTTTTAAATGGAGTTTTAAGTGTAGTATTTATGAATGAAACCTCAGTAATATTAGGTGATGTTTTTGTGTCTCCGCGTCGCAGCAAAAGGGCTTCCCTTCGCCCTATTAACATTAATAAGGCGTTACTAATAAAGATAGAGGATAATAACTTTAAAATCCCATTCAAAAGGTCTTATTTCTTTCGGCACAGTTTTACGTCGCAAAGCATAGGCATCGAGGCAATCCCAGGCGGGTGAATCTGGAATGGAGGGTTTAGGGATGGAAGAAACAAGGGACGGGCGGGGAGGCCGGCGGGCAGCTGCTTCTAAGTGTGCATGGTGCCTCTGGGCATATGTAAAGTGCGGGGGGAAAGAGGAGGGAAGGAAATCTCGGCTGCCTCCTAGCTTCACTTGCTCAGCCCATATTGACTGACTGGGAAGCTAAAAGGGGCTTTCTAACCTCTAGCAGATGGGGCAGATAAATGTCATCATATATAAATTATATAGTGATCATAACCCGCGCACGGGCGGCACACACACACACACACACGCATATCATTGTTATTATATAAATAATAAAGCCGGAGCTAAGGGGCCACTTGGTCCTCATCCAACAACATTCTCTCTTCAGGGGTCCTTGGTGCTCTCTGAGCTTGGTGTTTCCTTGCAGACGTTTCGTGACCCAACTACTACCGCAGGTGAGCCGAGCAGCTAAACTTTTAAATGGAGTTTTAGTGTAGTATTTATGAATGAAACCTCATTATATTAGGTGATGTTTTTGTGTCCCCGCGTCGCAGAAAAGGCTTCCCTTCGCCCTATTATAATAAGCTTACTAATAAGATAGGGATAATAACTTGGTCTTTTCTTTCGGCACAGTCGTCGCAGCATAGGCATCGAGGCAATCCCAGCGGGTGAATCTGGAATGGAGGGTTTAGCAAGGACGGGCGGGGAGGCCCGGGCAGCTGCTTCTAAGTGTGCAGGTGCCTGGGCATATGGTGCGAGGGGAAAGAGGGTCTCGCTGCCTCCAGCTTCACTTGCTCATATTGACTGACTGGGAGGCTTCTTGTGTCATACATATATCATTGTTTTATAAATAATAAAGCCGGAGCTATTGGTCCCATCATCCACAACATTGTCTCTTAGTCCTTGTGCTCTCTGAGCTAGACGTTTCGTGACCCAACTAGGTAACATCATCAGTGCTAGAAGAGAAGGAATATATACTAGATCAGGGTTGATGAGGTTTTCCTGGTAGTTTCTTGATTGGGCGGTTGTTTACCTTATTTATTTAGATGGCATATCATACATGAAGTATATAAAACATTTCACCTAGATAGAAAAACACAATAAAATATAAATGTTAAAAGATTTTTGTTCAGATACCAATAGGCCGTCTAACCATTGAAGTGCAGCATCCTTTATATTAGATAGATAGATAAGATATAGATAGATAGATAGATAGATAGATAGATAGATAGATAGATAGATAGATAGATAGATAGATAGATAGATAGATAGATAGATAGATAGATAGATAGATAGATCTACACGATATGTATGTTGCAGGTTTGCCACAGTTGACTTTCATGCCTAAGGTGGGACTAGAACCGACAAGTCTTCCGATTTCTAGTCCAGTGCCTTAAGTATCCCGCATTTTCTCTCACTGTCTATGGAGATTCTCAGTCATCCGGGTCATAATTGTCCCAAAGATGCTTTTTCAGGAGGCAACTGGACTTTCTTGATTTTCTTTGAAGACGTTTCGCTTCTCATACAAGAAGGTTCCTCAGCTCTGACTGGAGCATCACTTAATGGCCTTGGCTGCTTTTGTAAAACCTAAGCAGTGTCACAATTAGTGGAGGCTAGTGAAAAGATACTATCGGAGTGTATTGTGCCATACGCTAAATAAATACGTTTGTGTTTTTATTTATTTATTGCGATCACTTGGGGGTCACCAGGAAATTTTAGGGGACGTCACAAATTTGGAGGTGGTGTACTCGGTCAACCCTGGAGTCCAATTTAATACAGTTCCTGCTTTCCCTGGATAAACCATTTAGTTACCTGCAAACTGCATGCAGGCTGGGGAATTCTGGGACTTGAAGTCCACAAAAATTGCCAAGTTTGAGAAACGCTGGATGACTTATAGGGATTAAACCTGTCCCCTGCTGGCTGGGAATGGATGTGCAATACTCTGTGACACTCCACCTTTGCGGGGGGCTTTTATATAGGGCGCCCCAATACAATCCAGATTTCTGCATTGTCTTTTTTCCGTCCTTAACTCCAATCCAAAGTCTTCCTCCATATATGCTCCAGCAAACTCGGAAGTCTTGGTTCTACCGGCCGCTCTACCATTCCCACCCGAGCTCTCTGTGTACATATCTATGGCGATTCCCAAGAGCGACGGTTTGAAGAGGGGAAAGCCCAGTCTGCCCTCCGCTCTCCTTTCCTACCTCTATGGTGCCTTTCCGCTTCTCTGCCGAAATAGGGGACGCGCCTTCTGATGGCGTCACAGCCCGGCGACGCCCCGAGAAGGCTGTCCCGCGGCCAAGGAGAAGGCAAAGGTGGAGCCGGCGGCGCTGCTGCCTTTGCATCAAGGCCAGGTGAGGCGGGGGCTTCAGGGAAGCTTCCCCGAATCTGCCGCTCGACGCCGCCTTTTCATGGGCGGCGTGGGTACTAGGACGCGACACGCGTTGCCCGATGAACTCAATTGCCTGTGTTCGCACTCCCTTCTAGTAACATCACCGGAGGGAGCCGGGCGTTTAGCAAGTTATTGCTGTTATTCTTAATATTATTTGGTGCTTTCCACTTAGTCTCGAATCCTGGCCATTGCCTGACCAAATCCCTGCGGTTTTCTTGGCAAGGTTTTTCCCCCCAGCTGAATAACGGAGTTGGAAGGGACCTTGGAGGTCTTCTAGTCCAACCCCCTGCTTAGGCAGGCAACCCTATACCATTTCAGACAAATGGTTTGCCGTTGCTTCCTTCCTAGGGCCGAGAGAGAGTGACTGGCCCAAAGCTGGTTTTGGAGTGATGACCCAGATGACTTTTTGCGTATTTTTTTAATGCAGCCTTTGTTATTTTTTTATAAATAACTCAAGGCGGCAAATATATCTAATGCTCCTTCCTTCTCTTATTTTCGCCATGCAGCAACAGCCCTAGGGTTAGGGTTAGACTTAGGCTGACGAGGAGAGGAATTGGCCCAAAGCTGGTTTCTCATACCTAAGGTGGTACTAAAACTCAGCCCCCACCCCCCAATTTCTAGCCTGGCACCTTCCACCCCAATTGACTAGCTGTCTATTTTTCAACCCAGTGAAATGATATTCACGACTGGGCATACTAGGAAGATTAGAAACTAAGATGCAGCAAGAAATTAGTGTGATGTAGGTAGACATAAAACATTTTAATAAATGCGTCAGTTTCAAACTAGCAGCGAAGGTAAAATCTAATCTCACTCATTTTAATATTAACCATAGCAATAAATTTATGTATGTTTGGTGAGGTTTATCTTTAAAGTTAGCACCTATCAAAGTAACCTTAATTCATCATTACAGGCCTTTTTGAAGGCCGTGCCATCTCTCGCTAAGGGACAAGCAGGTACAGCAGCCACCAAAAGAAATAAACCTTTTAAATGGCGTTTTAAGTTTATTATTCTTTATTAATAAAACCTTACTAATATTAGGTTATCTTACTCTGCCCCAGGTCGCAGCAAAAGGCCTCCCGTCGCCTATTAATATTAATAAGCGTTAATATAAAGATAGAGAATAATAACCTTAAAATCCCATTCAAAAGGTTTATTTATTTCGCGGCCGCAATACCCGTTTTGACCACAGGAGGGCACGTTTTTCCGTCCCATAGCATTAACATCCTAGACCTTCTCGGCATGGGCGACCTCCCGTCCGTCCAAATTGCCATCCCCCAGTTCATTTGGAATCGACCTTCCTATCATGGCCGACGTCTTGTCCGTTGCTTTTAGTCATCCGTTCGTCGGCACCTTCCTGTCCTCTCTTTTGCTCTACGCTGCCGCAAGAAGGGAAAAAAGCCTCGTACTGCCGCAGGTGAGCCGAGCAGCCGCAAAAAGAAATAAAGCTTTTAAATGGAGTTTTAAGTGTAGTATTTATTAATGAAACCTCAGTAATATTAGGTGATGTTTTTGTGTCCCCGCGTCGCAGCAAAAGGGCTTCCCTTCGCCCTATTAACGTTAATAAGGCGTTACTAATAAAGATAGAGGATAATAACTTTAAAATCCCATTAAAAAGGTCTATTTCTTTCGGCACAGTTTTACGTCGCAAAGCATAGGCATCGAGTCAATCCCAGGCGGGTGAATCTGGAATGGAGGGTTTAGGGATGGAAGAAACGAGGGACGGGCGGGGAGGCCGGCGGGTAGCTGCTTCTAAGTGTGCATGGTGCCTCTGGGCATATGTAAAGTGCGAGGGGAAAGAGGAGGGAAGGAAATCTCGGCTGCCTCTAGCTTCACTTGCTCAGCCCATATTGACTGACTGGGAAGCTAAAAGGGGCTTTCTAACCTCTAGCAGATGGGGCAGATAAATGTCATCATATATAAATTATATAGTGATCATAACCCGCGCACGGGCGGCACACACACACACACACACGCATATCATTGTTATTATATAAATAATAAAGCCGGAGCTAAGGGGCCACTTGGTCCTCATCCAACAACATTCTCTCTTCAGGGGTCCTTGGTGCTCTCTGAGCTTGGTGTTTCCTTGCAGACGTTTCGTGACCCAACTACTACCGCAGGTGAGCCGAGCAGCTAAACTTTTAAATGGAGTTTTAGTGTAGTATTTATGAATGAAACCTCATTATATTAGGTGATGTTTTTGTGTCCCCGCGTCGCAGAAAAGGCTTCCCTTCGCCCTATTATAATAAGCTTACTAATAAGATAGGGATAATAACTTGGTCTTTTCTTTCGGCACAGTCGTCGCAGCATAGGCATCGAGGCAATCCCAGCGGGTGAATCTGGAATGGAGGGTTTAGCAAGGACGGGCGGGGAGGCCCGGGCAGCTGCTTCTAAGTGTGCAGGTGCCTGGGCATATGGTGCGAGGGGAAAGAGGGTCTCGCTGCCTCCAGCTTCACTTGCTCATATTGACTGACTGGGAGGCTTCTTGTGTCATACATATATCATTGTTTTATAAATAATAAAGCCGGAGCTATTGGTCCCATCATCCACAACATTGTCTCTTAGTCCTTGTGCTCTCTGAGCTAGACGTTTCGTGACCCAACTAGGTAACATCATCAGTGCTAGAAGAGAAGGAATATATACTAGATCAGGGTTGATGAGGTTTTCCTGGTAGTTTCTTGATTGGGCGGTTGTTTACCTTATTTATTTAGATGGCATATCATACATGAAGTATATAAAACATTTCACCTAGATAGAAAAACACAATAAAATATAAATGTTAAAAGATTTTTGTTCAGATACCAATAGGCCGTCTAACCATTGAAGTGCAGCATCCTTTATATTAGATAGATAGATAAGATATAGATAGATAGATAGATAGATAGATAGATAGATAGATAGATAGATAGATAGATAGATAGATAGATAGATAGATAGATAGATAGATAGATAGATAGATAGATCTACACGATATGTATGTTGCAGGTTTGCACAGTGACTTTACATTGCCTAAGGTGGGACTAGAACCGACAGTCTTCCGATTTCTAGTCCGTGCCTTAAGTATCCCGCATTGTCTCTCACTGTCTATGGAGATTCTCAGTCATCCGGGTCATAATTGTCCCAAAGATGCTTTTTCAGGAGGCAACTGGACTTTCTTGATTTTCTTTGAAGACGTTTCGCTTCTCATACAAGAAGGTTCTTCAGCTCTGACTGAGCATCACTTAATGGCCTTGGCTGCTTTTGTAAAACCTAAGCAGTGTCACAACTAGTGGAGGCTAGTGAAAGATACTATCGGAGTGTATTGTGCATACGCTAAATAAATACGTTTTGTGTTTTTATTTATTTATTGCGATCACTTGGGGGTTGCCAGCAAATTTAGGGGACTCACAAATTTGGAGGTGGTGTACTCGTTGGAGTCCAATTTAATACAGTTCCTGCTTTCCCTGGATAAACCATTTAGTTCCTGCAAAGTGCATGCAGGCTGGGGAATTCTGGGACTTGAAGTCCACAAAATTGCCAAGTTTGAGAAACGCTGGATGACTTACAGGGATTAAACTTGTCCCCTGCTGGCTGGGAATGGATTGCAATACTCTGTGACACTCCACCTTTGCGGGTGGCTTTTATATAGGGCGCCCCCAATACAATCCAGATTTCTGCATTGTCTTTTTTTCCGTCCTTACTCCAATCCAAAGTCTTCCTCCATATATGCTCCAGCAAACTCGGAAGTCTTGGTTCTACCGGCCGCTCTAAATTTTCCATCCGAGCTCTCTGGTTACATTTCTATGGCGATTCCCAAGTTTCGACGGTTTCAAGAGCGGAAAGCCCAGTCCTTTCCTCCGCTCTCCTTTCCTACCTCTATGGTGCCTTTCGCTTCTCTGCCGAAATAGGGGACGCGCCTTCTGATGGCGTCACAGCCCGGCGACGCCCGAGAAGGCTGTCCCAGGCGAAGGAAGGCAAAGGTGGAGCCGGCGGCGCTGCTGCCTTTGCAGCAAGGCCAGGTGAGGCGGGGGCTTCAGGGAAGCTTCCCCGAATCTGCCGCTCGAGGCGTGGGTACTAGGAGTTGCGTTCCCACGACACGCGTTGCCCGATGAACTCAATTGCCTGTGTTTCGCACTCCCTTCTAGTAACATCACCGGAGGAGCCGGGCGTTTAGTAAGTTATTGCTGTTATTCTTAATATTATTTGGTGCTTTCCACTTAGTCTCGACTCCTGGCCATTGCCTGACCAAATCCCTGCGGTTTTCTTGGCAGGTTTCCCCCCCCCCTGCTGCGGTTAGAATAGAATAACCGAGTTGGAAGGGACCTTGGAGGTCTTCTAGTCCAACCCCCTGCTTAGGCAGGCAACCCTATACCATTTCAGACAAATGGTTTGCCGTTGCTTCCTTCCTAGGGCCGAGAGAGAGTGACTGGCCCAAAGCTGGTTTTTGAGTGACTGACCCAGATGACTTTGCGTTAGTTTTAATGCAGCCTTTTTTGTTTTTTTTATTTTGTTATTTTTATAAATAACTCAAGGCGGCAATATATCTAATGCTCCTTCCTTCTCTTATTTTCGCCATGCAGCAACGCCCTAGGGTTAGGGTTAGACTTAGGCTGACTAGGAGAGGAATTGGCCCAAAGCTGGTTTCTCATACCTAAGGTGTACTAAAACTCAGCCCCCACCCCCCAATTTTCTAGCCTGGCACCTTCCACCCCCAATTGACTAGCTGTCTATTTTTCAACCCAGTGAAATGATATTCACGACTGGGCATACTAGGAAGATTAGAAACTAAGATGCAGCAAGAAATTAGTGTGATGTAGGTAGCATAAAACATTTTAATAATGCGTCAGTTTCAAAACTAGCAGCGAAGGTAAAATCTAATCTCACTCATTTTAATATTAACCATAGCAATAAATTTATGTATGTTTGGTGAGGTTTATCTTTAAAGTTAGCACCTATCAAAGTAACCTTAATTCATCATTACAGGCCTTTTTTTGAAGGCCGCGCCATCTCTCGCTAAGGACAAGCAGGTACGCAGCCACCAAAAGAAATAAACCTTTTAAATGGCGTTTTAAGTTTATTATTCTTTATTAATAAAACCTTACTAATATTAGGTTATCTTACTCTGCCCCAGGTCGCAGCAAAAGGCCTCCCGTCGCCTATTAATATTAATAAGCGTTAATATAAAGATAGAGAATAATAACCTTAAAATCCCATTCAAAAGGTTTATTTATTTCGCGGCCGCAATACCCGTTTTGACCACAGGAGGGCACGTTTTTCCGTCCCATAGCATTAACATCCTAGACCTTCTCGGCATGGGCGACCTCCCGTCCGTCCAAATTGCCATCCCCCAGTTCATTTGGAATCGACCTTCCTATCATGGCCGACGTCTTGTCCGTTGCTTTTAGTCATCCGTTCGGCACCTTCCTGTCCTCTCTTCTGCTCTCTACGCAAAGGAAAAAAGCCTCGTACTGCCGCAGGTGAGCCGAGCAGCCACAAAAGAAATAAGCTTTTAAATGGAGTTTTAAGTGTAGTATTTATTAATGAAACCTCAGTAATATTAGGTGATGTTTTTGTGTCCCCGCGTCGCAGCAAAAGGGCTTCCCTTCGCCCTATTAACATTAATAAGGCGTTACTAATAAAGATAGAGGATAATAACTTTAAAATCCATTAAAAGTCTATTTCTTTCGGCACAGTTTTACGTCGCAAAGCATAGGCATCCGAGGCAATCCCAGGCGGGTGAATCTGGAATGGAGGGTTTAGGGATGGAAGAAACAAGGGACGGGCGGGGAGGCCGGCGGGCAGCTGCTGCTAAGTGTGCATGGTGCCTCTGGGCATATGTAAAGTGCGAGGGGAAAGAGGAGGGAAGGAAATCTTGGCTGCCTCCAGCTTCACTTGCTCAGCCCATATTGACTGACTGGGAAGCTAAAAAGGGCTTTCTAAACCTCTAGGCGAGATGGGGCAGAAATGTCATCATAATATAAATTATATAGTATTATCATACACCCACGCACGCACGGGCGCACACACACACACACGCATATCATTGTTGTTATATGAATAATAAAGCCGGAGCTAAAGGGGCCACTTGGTCCATCATCCAACAACATTGTCTCTTCAGGGGTCCTTGGTGCTCTCTGAGCTTGGTGGTTTTTTTGCAGACGTTTCGTGACCCAACTAGGTAACATCATCAGTGCTAGAAGAGAGAGGAATTTGCTCTCTCTTTATATACTTAGTGGCTTGTCCTATCAGTGTTGATGGAGGTGTTCCTGGTAGTTTCTTGATTGGGCGGTTGTTTACTTATTTATTTAGCGTATGGCATATCATACATGGACTTGCAGTATATATTAACATTTCACCTAGATTAGAAAAACACAATAAAATATAAATGTTAAAAAGATTTTTGTTCAGATACCAATATGCCGTCTAACCATTGAAGCGCAGCATCCTTCATATAGAAGATAGATATATATAGATCGGATATATCGAATAGAAGATAGATAGATAAAGATAGATAGATAGATAGATAGATAATATATAGATAATGGAATAGATAGATAGATAGATAGATCTACACGATATGTTGCAGGTTTGGCCAGTTTTGACTTTCATGCTAAGGTTGGTTACTAAACCGACAGTCTTCGATTTTCTATTACCGTGCCTTGTAATTATCCCGCATGGTCTCTCAACTGTCTATGGAGATTCTCATCTCCGGGTCATCATTTTCCCCAATATGTCTTTTTCCAGGAGGCATGGACTTTCTTATTTTCTTTGAAGACGTTTCGCTTCTCAGACAAGAAGCTTCTCGCTCTGACTGGAGCATCACTTAATGGCCTCGGCTCTTTTGTAAAACCTAAGTATGTCACACTAGTGGAGCTAGTGAAAGATACTATTGGAGTGTATTGTGTCATACGAGCTAAATAAATAACGTTTGTGTTTTTTATTTATTTATTTCGATCACTGTGGGGGTCGCCAGCAAATTTTTAGGACTTCAACAATTTGGAGGTGGTGTAAACTCGGTCAACCTGGAGTCGCAATTTAATACAGTTCCTGCTTTTCCTGTATAACCATTTAGTTACCTGCAAAGTACATGCAGGCTGGGGATTCTGGGACTTGAAGTCCACAAAAATTGCCA